>PVJO010013320.1:0-38463 GCA_004026905.1 Hystrix cristata
AAAAAAAAAAGAATTTGTCTTTCAAATTTCAAATTTTTATTTATCTTTCTCTGATGTCCATCTCATCAAATACTAGCTGGGAAGACACTTCAAATCTTTAATATTGAGATGAAGAGTAAAATGAAGGCTCATACTATGGCAGAAGAGGTGATTTTCTGGAAATGGATCTCTGTGAGCTCCATTGCCTTGGTGACCGAGACCACAGTCTACCACTGGAGCATGGAAGGTGACTCCCAGCCCATGAAGATGTTTGATAGACATGCAAGTCTGGCTGGGTGTCAAATGATCCACTACCGAACTGATGCGTACCAGAAGTGGTTGCTTCTCATTGGCATCTCCGCTCAGGTAAGCTTCGGGAGCTGATCTGGTATAACTCGTAAGGCCTAATTCTAGAATGAAACGGTCCGGTTGGTTAAGATTCATAAAGACAGAAAAAGTAGGTCTGTGACTAAAAGAAATAGAGATTACAAAGTAATTTGAACTTTGGATCAAATAATTTTAATTCCACTTTAGCCCTTGAACTACTGTATTCTATCAGGTTACTGATGTTCATTTTTTTTTGTTGTTGTTGTTCATTTTATAAACTGTTTGTGGCAGAGTTCTGAGAAGTGAATTGTTGAGAAAATTTCATAGAACAATTTAGAACTTATGGACTTGCAAAAAGTATTTTTTAGGCTCTATTTTAAGGACTCAGTAGAATATTACTAAATCATTTCCATTTCTAATGAAAGTAGGATTTTTCCATCCTCCCTTTATTCTTCATGACTAATCAAGTCACCAGATATTTGAGACCTATGGGATGTTTTGTACTGGGGATATAAATCTTTATTGGGCAGTCCTGGCCATTGAATCATCTGTAAATGGAAGATATGTCTTTCAAAATTCTTGTACTTAGAGAACTGTCAAACATTAGAATAGAGTATTTTGGGAGCCATGAGAGAATACCTGTGTCCAGAAGGGCCCACACAGAAGGGTGTCTAAACTACATCTTGCCTGCTACACAAGTGTACTTTAAAAGGAAACTGTGTGTGCAAAGGCATGGAAATGGAAGAGAGTGACTCTTTCTGGAAGTCTAAGGTCATTTACTATTTTCGATACCTGTAGGATGCATAAGTGGCAGCTAAAGAGGCAAGGCTGGAGAGACGAGTGGGTCCCACAGCAAGGTACATGCTCTGTTATACAGGCAGTAGGAATTTTGTGATTGCTTTTAAGTGACAGTAATGTAATTAATTAATCCTCTTGGAAGTTTTATGAAATGAAAATACTGTCATCAATGATACTGAGTTTGGACTGGAGGCTGGGAGAGTAGTTAGTTGTCAGGCAGATAAAAGAATAAAGCTATGTAGTCTGTACTAGAGTAGAGATATGTATGAAAGGTGGAGACCCAGCAAAGAGGGAAGGAGTACTTCACTCTGAGAGTTTCTTCTACTCTGCAACCCCTGGCCTCTTGAGAAAAGAGGTACTTAGATGGAGACAGTGGCATTGGAGATGTTCAAGAGAGGCAGGACTTGAGGATTTGTAGGTGAAATGGCTTGGACTTGGAGATAGACTGGGTGTCTTTTGGAGAGGACAGAGTTGGATAATGGCCTGGCATTTGACTCAGAGAGTGAGCATAGTTGAGGGAAATTTGGGTTATCCCTAACTTGTCAATTTTTTTTTTAACTTGTCAAATTTTATAATATACTGATGTTATGGCTTGTGTCTAGGCGACCCCCCAAGGCCTCATGGGGTCACAGATGGGTCTTTTCAGAGGTGGCTGGATCTGGGACGTGTGCTGCTGGGATCAAGGATGTGATGCTGGGATTGACTCATGGTGCAATGCTAGGATTAAGGCTGCCCCACCCTGAGTGGGAGTAGTGTCTCCTTAAGGATGGATAGCCTGGATAATATGAGGGATAGAAAGAGTATCATTGCTTGTTGTTTGCTTCTGCTTTGCTGCTTCACAGCTTCATTGCCCTCTGCCTGTTTCTTCTGTGATGCCCCTTTGCCATGCCACCCTGCTTTAGAGCCAGCCAGGTATGAGCTGAAACATCTGCAAACGGTGAGCTACAATAAACCTTTTCTCCTTTAACTTTGGGTGTTGCGCATTTTGTCTCAGCAACAAGAAAATTAACTAAGCTCTCCTGTCCTTACTGCGTTTCATGAGAGGGAGGTCTTTGGGCTTTTTCCCAGGATGTCTGGAGCAGCCCTACAGCAAGTGAACACACAGGGGACTAACCTGAGTTTCCAGACCCAAAAGGACAGGTCCTGAGATTCACTCCTTCTCGGTGTGTCTAACACTTCGGTGACATTACAAATAAGCTCTGATGCTGAGGGGTATTTTTATTTTATTAATACATATTCATTTCACAGAATAATGGATTTCATTGTAGCATTTTCCTTCATGCATATATAATATTCTGATCACATCTACTTCATTACTCTCCCCTCTGCCTCACTGATCCCCTTTCCCTCTTCTAAGTCTCCCTTCTACTTTTAGGTCATCTTTTTCCTGCTAGATTCCAAAGTCTGAGTACCAAAGGAATAATTTTATGCCCAGAAAATTTTCTCTGTTTTATCATCTATTAGCTGTATAGATTTTCTCTTTGGAGTTGCTAACTCCTGTTAGGTGGTCTTTATAGAGCTTTTCTCATGTGGAAACATTACATTTAGTTTTCCATTGAAAGATTTTGGACATTACTGGCCATTATGGTAGACAAAAGTAGTAGATGGCTTAGGTGTTGCTGATAGAAATGAGAATGGGAAATGTTTGTGATGTCAGGGTTAGGAGGGTTGCATTGCCTGGAGTATACCTTAAAGAGAGCCTTAGAATACTAAAATGAGTGCTGAAGAAGTCATAACCACAGGTGAAATCTGCATGACAGATGCTATTATGGTAAATTTCAAGGTAATATGAGCATGGAAAAAACAAATTGGCTCAATTTACCTTTTTGAGGCCAGGAAAAGAACTAGGAGAGCAATCACTCATAGTCCATTCATGCTGTTTAAAAGTCATTTGAGGTCTGGAGCTACAGCTCAGTGGTAGAGCACTTGCTTAGCATTCATGAGACCCAGGGTTCTATACTCATCACCATTATAAGAAAAAAAAAGTGTTAACCCTTTAAGTTGCTTTCAGAAAAAGGCCTCTAAAGTTATGGGATCCTCAACTGAAAGAGTTTTGCCTACAATCTTGCCTTATCACTCTTCCCTTTATTTGCCGAAATTACATCTTACTTTTGAACTCTGTATTTATTCTGTGAACCCAGATCTTGGTACTGAATCTGGTCTGGATGTGTTTGCTCTTCCATAGATGGTGATGTCTGTGGGTTACACAAGAATGGAGTTTTGAGCTGAAAGTCACAAACCTAGACAGTAGTTCTGAGTCTGTAACCTTAAGCAAAGTCATTTGAAAATTCACTCTGCATTTATTACCTTCCCCTAACAATTTACTTACAAGCCTTTTGCTCTGGTTTTACCAGAGTACTTAACTTGTATTTTTATTTTTCTGAACCACAGTGTATCAGTCAGTGCTCACTAGAGAAACAGATTTAACATAAAATATATGGATTTACAAGGTCAGCTTCCCAGTGGCCGTCTGCAGAGACAGGTGTGGAAGAGTGCAAAAGGGCTGGCTGCACTGAAGGATCCAGTGAAAAGTCAAAGGCCTGGAGCTCACCGTAGAGTCCCATGCGAGTCCGCATCAGGAAGTCAGAGGGTCTGCGATGGAAGGCTACAGGGTCTGTGCTGGAAGCCGGGAGACTGATATCCAAGACAGAGGCAAAGACTGGAGCTCCTCCGAAGAAACAGAAGCAAGCCTGCCTTCTTTCGCTTTTTTATTCCATTCTTTCCCTTTTCTTATTGCATTCAGGCAGCAAGCCTATTGGTTGGTACCACTCACACCCAAGGAGGTCTTCCATCTTCAGTAAATCCATTCACTCAACCCCAGAACTATGTTAAACCAATCCATTGGGCACTGCTTACTCAAATTGACACAACAGTTAACTACCACAGTCCCCCACTTGTTAAATTGACAATCAGATACATTTCCTTAAACTATACTTAGTCTCCAGATACAACGACAAGTTCACAGTTACGCCTGATATGATACGACTATCCTTTGTACAAATGAAAATACACTAATTTTCTCCCCAGAATAGAAGGCAAGTTTTTCTTTGGTGATGTTTACTCCTAACATTTCATAACTTGAATTTTGTATTAAGTCTATAAACATTGCTACATAGGAAGCATACTAGGAGAGACCAGTTACAACTACAATCCTTGTTTCTGTAACTGGTCACTGAGTCTTAGCTGATATTTATAACTACCTTCTTTTACTGCCCATTCTGTATTCGCGTGGCCTTCAGCAAACACCTCAGCAGGTTCTGGGCCATTCGTCATCCTCCCTGCATTGGGTGGTTGTAGTTTCCCATTGACTTTATTTTTTCTTTCCCTGTTGACTTTAATAATAGGGCATGGAAATACTAAGAGGTGCCCTAAGGGATCTCCTGCACTCCAAGTACATTCTTTCTTTCCTCCAATGTGGAGTAATTGTCCAGTTTCTCCTTGATATTCTGGGGTCAGTCACCCCTGCCAAAACCCTAACTCCCTTTTTAGCTTGTTTACTCAGAACCATAAGGAGCCCAAAATGACCAGGGGGAAGTCTTTGTTTCTAGTTCAGTGGAATCATTGTGCTTCCTGATGCAAGCTATGCCTTACTCTGGAACTAAGACTTCTAGGCCAGCAGAAGATAAGGTCACAGGAACAGGAAGCAAAAATTTTGCTAGTGGATTACTAGGAGTAATGGTGAGTGGTACCATTCTTGCTTCTACCCCTTGATTCCTGGATTTGTGTATCCTGGCTGTGGGAGGTATAGTACCACATACTGGATGCTGATTCAAAGCATATACAGCCTTTTAAAAAACCTTGCCCCAGCCATGCAAAGTATTGCCACCTAGCTAGTGCTGTAATTGCATCCTTAAAAGGCCATTCCACCCTTTGTCAGTCTACTTGCTTCTGGATGGTGAGGGACATGGATAAGACCAGTGAATTCCATGAGCATGGGCCTATTGCCTCACTTCTTTTTTTTCTTTTTTGAGACAAGGTCTCGCTACATCAAGCTGGCCTTGAACTCACTATGTAGTCTAAACTGGTCTCAAACTTGATGCACTCCTCCCACCTCAGTCTCCCAAGTGCTGGGATTGCAGTGTGCCATCATGCCCAGCTGCCTCCCTTCTTTGGCCATGAAATTGTGTTCCTTGGTCGGAGGCAGTGCTGTGATGGTGGGTGAAGCATTCTGTAAGTGCATGGATGGTAGTTTTGCTGGAAGCATTATGTGCGGGGAAGGCAAATCCTTAGCCAGAATAAGTATCTATGCCAGTAAGGACAAAGTGCTGCCCTTTCCATGATGGAAGCGTTCCAGTATAGTCAACCTGCCACCTTTGGGCTAATCAACTCAGGGAATGATGCCATATCAGGGATTTGGTATTGGTCTCTGGTACTGGCATATTGGGCATTCAGTAGTGGCTATAGCCAGATCAGCCTTGGTGAGCGTGAGTCCTTGTTACTGAGCCCATGTATAACCTCTGTTCCTGTCACCATGACCATTTTGTTCATGAGCCCATTGGGCTATGACAGGGGTGGCTGAAGAAAAGGTTTGGCTATCTATAGCACAGGTCTTCCTTTCTACTTAATTATTAAAGTCCTTGTTAAAAGAAGCAACAAGGTATATCATGTACAGGCACAAATCCCCAATGATGAATGTTATCAATATGTATATCGAAAATGTACCATTAAAATAAAATTAAAAAAAAATAAAGTCCTTGTTGCTGAGGACTTTGCTGAGGTTTGTATTCCATGAAAACACCCACCTCTTTTTGGTGGGTGTTCTTATGGGATGCAAATCTTTATATTGTTTGCCCATATGGAGAGATCTATCGACATACTTCTTCCCAAATTTTGTTGTCACCAATTTTCAAGCCATATTCCTTCCATGTCCCCGATCATCTGGCCAGACCATTGGCTACAGCCCATGAATCGGTATATGGTTGCACATCTGGCCGTTCTTTTCTTCCAGGAAAACTACTACCTGGTGCCCTGCCTGAAGTTCTGCCCACTGAAGATTTCCCTCCACCACCAACCTTCATGGAGGTCCTAGAAAGAGACTGTAATGCTGCAGCCATCCACCTTGTAGGTAGTGCCTGCATAATGTGCAGAACCTTCCATAAACCAGTCCTTGGCCTTCTCTGTCAGCTGATCATATGATACATCTTATGAGGCCATACATGCATGCTGGGACATGGAAGGCTGTGTAGCAGAGGTAGGAACCATGGGCATCTGGGCAGCTTCTCCATGTAATTTACTTGTGCCCTCTGCTCTGGCTCAATCATGCACGTACCACTTCCATTTAATGATGGACTGTTGGGGGCCAGGGATTTAGCTCAGTGGTTAGAGTGCCTGCCATGCAAGCACAAGTCCCTGAGTTCAATCCCCGGCACCCAGGGGGAAAAAAAAAAAAACAGTTAATGATGGACTGTTATTGTGCATGTCCAATTTTATGATTTGGTAGATCAGATAATACCCAGCTCATAATAGGCAACTCAGGTTGCATGATAAACCTGCTGTCACATGGTCAAGCATTCAGTTTTCACTAAACCCAGATGCAGGCCAGGAGCTGTTTTTCAAAGGGAAAGTAGTTGTCTGCAGATGATGGTAGAGCTTTGCTCCAAAATCCTAAAGGCATCTGCTGCAATTCACCTATGGGGCCTGCCAGAGACTCTAGACAGCATCTCTACCTGCCACTGATGCTTCAAGTACCATTGGATCTGCTGGATCATATGGTCCCAGTGTCAAAACAGCCTGCACAGGAGCTTGGACTTCTTCCAGAACCTTCTTTTGTTCTGGACCCCACACAAAACTAGAGCTTTCCAAGTCACTTGGTATAGGCCAGAGTAAAACACCTAAGTGACAAATGTGTTGCCTTCAGAATCCAAATAGGCCCTCTAGGTGTTTTGCCCCTTTTTTGGTTGTAGGGGGAGCCAGATGTAACAATCTGTTTTTCACCTTAGAAAGGATATCTTTCTGCATGCTCCATACCACCAGACTCTTAGAAATTTCACTGAGGTAGAGGGAGCTTGAATTTAAGTTAGATTTATTTTCCATCCTCTGGCTCACAAATGCTTTAAAAACAAGTCCAGAGTGGTTGTAATCTGCTCATTTGGTCCAATCAGCATATCATCAGTGTAACAGACCAGTGTAATACCTTGTGGGACAGAGAGCAATCAAGAGCCCTACAGGCTGGGAATCTAGTTCAGTGGTCAGAGTGCTCGCCTTGCAAGCACAAGGCCCTGAGTTCAATCCCTGGCACCAAAAAAAAAAAAAAAAAAAAAAGATCCCTACAAACTTAAGTTGTGACACAGGGCTGGAGAGTTAATATAACCCTGAAGCAGGACAATGAAGATGTATTGCTGGCCTTGTCAGCTGAAAGCACATTGTTTCTGATAGGCCTTATGGGTAGGTACAGAGAAGAAGGCATTTGCCAAATCAGTAGCTGCATACTGTATACCAGGAGAGGTGTTGATTTGCTCAAGCAAGGAAACCACATCTGGTACAGCAGCTGCAATTGAAGTTACCACTTTATTCAGTTTATGGTACTTCATCCTGCTCCAAGACCCATCCATCTTCTGCACAGGCCAAATAGAATTAAATGCGTATTTGGTGGGAACCACCACCTCTACATCTTTCAAGTCCTTGATAGTGGCACTAATGTCTGTAATCCCTCCAGGGATGTGATACTGTTCTTGGCTTACTATTTTGAATTTGGCCTTTCCAACCATAATAGCCCTCACACTACAGGTTAGGGAACCAATGTGAGGATTCTGCCAATTACTAAATAGATCTATCCGAATTATGCATTCTGGAAGGGGAATAATGACAGGATGGATTCGAGGACCAGCGGGACCCACTGTGAGTCAAACCTTTGCTAAAACTCCATCGATTGCTGGCTTCCATAGGCCTCTACTCTTTTTTTTTTTTTTTTTTTTTTTTTTTTTTGGTACTGGGGATTGAACTCAGAGCCTTGTGCTTGCAAAGCAAGCACTTTAACTACTGAGCTAAATTCCTGGCCCGGCCCCTACTCTTAACTGGTGGGCCACAGTGAGTTTTTGGATCATTTGGAATCAGTGTTAGTTCAGAGCCAGTATCCAGTAGTCCCCAAAATAACTGATCATTTCCCTTCCCCTAATCTACAGCTACCCTGGTAAAAGACCTTAAGTTCTTTCAGGAAGGATGGAAGAAAGACTGTATGTATTTTTGGTGGTGTACAACGGTCCATCCTCCAGGGGACCCAACCATCCCTTCATTGAAGGGGGTTCTGGGTCAGTACACTGACTGAAATCTGGGAACTGGAGCTGTAATTCTCTACTATACAATTTGATTATGTTTCTATTCATTTGCCCTTAAGTTTTTTTGATTATATAAATCTAGTAAAACTTTAGTAGGCTTCCCATCTGTCTCACTTTTGGGAACACTGTGGATAATCAGCCGACGCCATAGGTCTACATATGTCCAATCATTCTAATCAGTGCTCTGCTTCTGCTGTCCATTGCAGTAAGTACTTGCACCTTGTCCTTGTTGGTTGGGTGCTGCCACTTGGCCCCTGCCACTCTGGGATCCAGTGAAAACCCATTGCCCTTAAGTTTTTTTTTTGTGGTGCTGGGGATCAAACTCAGGCCCTTGTGCTTACAAGGCAAGCACTCTAATCACTGAGCTAAATCCCCAGCCCATTGCCCTTAAGTTTTGCAGTTGAGTACCTGCACTTCTCACCATAGGGTCTGGCATACACAGAAGAGTAATGACAGGGCTCTTTAGGGATCTTGGTGCTCCTGTCACAAATGTGTTTCTCAAGGAGTTAGTGCAGGGTAATTTTCTGGATCATCCTAGTGTGAAGCATTAGGATTAACATGACGAATCCACTCCAGCATTCCCATTTCCTTGAGCCTTCAAATCCCTCATCAGCAGTGAACCAAGGAATATCAGACATCTCTAACTCATTCACAGTGGGCCATATTTTGATACATACTTTTGCCAACTAGCCATACTCTTTTTTGGGTGGGTGTGGGATGCTGGTATTTGAACTCAGCCTTGCATTTGCTAGGTAAGTGCTCTACCACTCAACTCCCCAATCCACCTAGCCACACTCTTAACACCTTTTTTTTTTTTTTTAAACTCCGTGAGCTACAACATTAAATTCAGAATCTCTGCTTAATGGGCCCATATCAAAAAACTCACCCTTATCCAGGTATATTTTTTTTGCCATAATTATCCCACATCTTTAAAATCTATTCCTACACTTGCTCATCAGGCCTCTATGTTTAAGAGTTAGAAAAGTTCTTTGGGAGAATAGCAGATCTCCTCTTGTGTTATACTGTGTACCTTACCTTTAGGAACCTTCTACAATTTGAGCCTAGAGACAAAATTGGATGGTAAGGGTAGGTCCTGAGGGACGTCAGCTTGGTCAACACGGGATTAGTTTCCTTGAATATAGGAGGAGAGGCCAACATCACAGAGGGTGGGGCAGAGATTATTGGCAAAATAATCTCAGTCTTAACAGTGATGGTGAACCTTTTGGACCTTTCAATGATAACACACAGCCCACTGCAGCGCATGTGCCGTAGGTTCGCCACCACTGGTCTAGAAGTTCAACATCCTCATCCTCATCTGGATCCTCTCAGACATCTCCATCCCAATTTATGGGATCCTATTCTTTTCCAATTGGTGCCCTCACCCTCACTTCAGATACCCTTTAAGGCTGAGCATTAAGCTTATGCTATATTTCAGCAAATCAAATTATGAAGGCCTGTGTTTGGGTTTCTACAATCTCAGCCTTTGTGGTTAAAGGAGAGGAGATTCTCTTTGAGGACACACCTAGAAACTTTAATATTTTTTATGTATGTCTGGGGCTTTAGATTATGTGTAGAGCTGAGTGTTTGAATTTTTTCGTATATATGCTGCCAAAGGGAGCACAAGTGTTTGAACTTTTGAGCACCTTATTTTCCTTTATTAATTTGTTCTCACACAAGACTGTAGATTTATGTATGTTTTGAGCTCATTGTTTTCCTTCACTAGTTTGTCCAAAGATGCTAAGAACAACCAGCTAGCATCATTATATTTCCCACTCTGCCAAAAATATTCAAAAGTATCATGTATGGAATTATTGAATTCCTTGCATCTCGCAAGTGGTTAATTAGGATAATTAAATGGATCTATATCATGTATTTCCTTTTTCTTATCCTTCCTTCTTTCCTCTCTCTCTCTGTCTCCTCCTGCCCCCCTTTCTTTTTGGTTTTTTGAGACAGGATCTCACTTTGTATTTTGGGCTGGCCCTGAATTCACTGTGTAGCTCAGGCTGGCCTTGAACTCAGGGTGATCCTCCTGCCTCAGCCTCATGAGTGCTGGACTATGGGCGTGTAGCACCGCATTTGGCCTATATTGTGTATTACTTTAGACAGTGCACACCATAGACTCACTGTTCCACACATTATCAGGAGAGACCATGGTATTTTTAGGTCTCATCAAATTAGCCAACTTCGGGAACCACTAAAGTGATTTCATTTAAAAAAAAAGAATTTCATTTTTATAATTCTGTTTCTCTAGAGCTACTCCTGGTACCAGAATCTGTATCAGTCATTGCTCACTAGAGAAACATTTAATACATGAATTTACAAGGTAGGCTTCCAGTGGCTGCCTTACAGAGTCAGATGTGGAAGAGTGCCAAAAGGCTGTCTGTGCACTGGAAATCTGAAGGATCCAGTCAGCAATTAAGACCCTGGAGTTCACTGTGGGGTCCATACAAGGAAGCCAAAGGGTCTGTGAGGGAAGACTGAAAAGTCTGCCGTGGAAGCTAGGAGACATGTCTAAGGGAAAGATGAAGACTAGAGCTCCTCTGAAGAAATACAAGCAAGCTTTCCTTTCCCTTTTTTATTGCATTTATACTTCAAACCTGTTGGTCGGTGTCACACCCATGGTGGGTCTTCCATTTTCAGCAAATCTATTTTAGTCCCAACTATGCTAAACCAATCAGCTGGGTGCTTCTTATTCAAGTTGACACAACAGTTAACTGTCACATGGATCAGAAAAATTTTTCTATAAAGGCCCTTTAGTAAATGTTTTTTTGGCTTTGCAGGCCTTATGTTCTCTGTCACAGCTACTTAACTCTGAGGTTTTAGTAAAAGTAGCCATAGACAGTATGTAAATGAGTGGACATAGCCAAGTGCCAATAAAACATATTAATAAAACTAAGAACTTTGCATACCAACTGATAGTTTAGATGAAAGGTGACTCAAGTAGAAATAGAAAATCTGAGTAGGGCCTACAATTTAAAACATAAGTAAAACAAAACTATCCATAGCCAGGCATGGTGGTACATGCCTGTAATCCCAGCACTCGGGAGGCTGAGGCAGGAGGATTGCCAAGAGTTCAAGGCCAGCTTAGGTGGGACCCTGTCTCAAAAAAAAAAAAAAATTCATGTAGGAAAGCCCTACCCTAAATGGCTGCACTCATTAATTCTGTCACATATTCAGAGAATAATCAACATCAGCCCTTCACAAACTTTCAAAACAGAAAGGAAACAATTCTCCATTATTTCTATACAACTAGTAACCAAAGAGATCACAAAACTATAGACCTGATAAACCTGGTATCACAAGTACTGACCTGATACCACAAAACTATGAAACTATGATATCCTGTGAATATAGATGCAAAAACCTGAGTAATATGCTAGCAAACTGAATCCAGTGCAACAGAAAAGGATTATGCACCACAAGCAGGGTTGGATTTATCCTGGGAATGCAGGTTGGTTTAATATCCAAACACCAATATAGGATACAATATTAATAGAATAAAGCAGAAAAGATCTATTTGGTCATATCAGGTACAGAAAAAGCATTGACAAAATTTCAGTCTTTCATGATAAAATCATTGAACAAACTAGGAGTAAAAGGAAATTTCCTAAGCCTAATAAAGGGCATTGTAAAAACCACAGCTAAAAGCTGGACATTGTGGCACGTGCCTATAATCCTAGCACTTGGGAGGCTGAGGCAAAAGGATCACTACAAATTCAAGCCCAGCATGGGCTACATAGTGAGTTCAAGACCCTATCTCAACAAAAAAAAGAAAAAAATGAATTAATTATTACATGATTTTATATATTGAAAATTCCAAGGAGTCCAGTAAAATAATGTTTTAACCAGTAAACAAGATCAACCAGATTAGAGGTCAAGGTTAGTATACAAAAATAAATTGTATTCCTACACATTAGCAGGACACAGTCTGAAAATTAATGTCAGATGTAGTGATATGTGCTTATAATCACACCCATTTGGGAGGCTGAAGGGGGAGGATCACATGATCCTAGGAATTTGGGACCCCTGGGCAACTTAATCAGACCCTCCAACAGGGAAGGGAAGGAAGAAAAGGAAGAAAGTAAGTGCCATTCACTGTAGCACCAAAAAGAATAAAATATTTTAGAATAAATTTAAGAAAAGTGTAAAACCTGAAAATAGTGAAACATGATTGAATGTAATTAAGGGAGATCTAAATATATGGAAAAATATCTCATGGTCATGGATGAGAAGGCAGTATACTTTACATAGCTGTATTCCCCAAATTGACCTATAAATTTAACATAATCTCAGAATAAATATCAAATGTCTTTGTAGAAATTGACAGTGAAAGTGAAAACAAGTTTGGAAAAAACTTGTTTTTTCAAGGTCATTTATTCATAAGGTTTTCATGTTCAGCATAGGTGAAGAGTTCTCGTGGGCGGAGGGTGGGTGGTGGAGATCAAACTCAAGGCCTTGTGCTTACTAGGCAAGCGCTCTACCACTGAACTAAGTCCCTAACCCCAGGCGAAGAATTCTTAATAAAAAGACACATTATAACCAGGTGTGGTGGCGCATACCTGTAATCCCAGCACTCGGGAGGCTGAGGCAAGAGGATTGCAGTGAGTTTGAGGCCTGCCTGCACTACAAAAGGGAGACCCTGTCTCAAAACACCAAGAAAAAAAAAAATTTATCCAACTTAGAAATGAGCATGGGGTTTGAACAGATTATTTCTTTAAGAATTATTCAAATGACCAACAAGCACTTGGAAAGAAGTACAGTATCTTTAAACATTGTGGAAATACTAATCAAAACCACAGTGAAACATCACTTTGCACTTACTAGAATGACTATAATACAAAAGATAGATACCAATGAGAATTGCTAAGTGTGGAGGGATTGGAACCCTCCTGTCAGAACTCCTGGCAATATAAAATGGCATAGCTATACTTTGTCAACTCTTCAAAAAATTTAACAGAATTATTGTATGGCAGCCAGGAATGGTGACATGTCTATAATCCCAGTCCTTGGTAGGCTGAAGCAGGAAAATTAGAAGTGCAAGGCCAGCCTGAATTACAGAGCAAGACCCTGTCTCAAAAAAAAAAAAAAAGAGACTGGCTAGGATTTCCACATTTAGCACTATATGTAAGAGAAGTAAAAACATACATAGACAAAAAATTATGCACAGGACATCCGCGGG
The DNA here is from genome assembly GCA_004026905.1 of Hystrix cristata. Classification (NCBI taxonomy): domain Eukaryota; kingdom Metazoa; phylum Chordata; class Mammalia; order Rodentia; family Hystricidae; genus Hystrix; species Hystrix cristata. Next base: position 13,558 of record PVJO010013320.1, read on the forward strand.
ATTGGGGAGTAAGGACTTCTGAAAATCTCCATAAAAGCAATGAGAACACTGGCAAACATTGTCAAAATCAATTTTCTCAGAACCCTGAAAATTAACTATAGGGTTGCAAAAATCTAAAGTTTTTTGGGGTTTTTTTGTGTTTCTGTTTTTTTTTTTTTCCAGACAGGATTCAGCTATGTGCTTAAAGGTCTTGAACTCACTATGGTAGCCCAAGCTGGCCTAGAACTCGCAGCGATAGTCCTGCCTCAGGCTTCCAAGTGCTGGGATTACATGCCCAGACCAAAGAACTTTTATATAAATTGGCTTTATCTTTGGCAAGCCTTGTAATATTTTAATTTGCCCTACTGTCACACTCATCTTTCCATCTCTTTGATAGCCTTGGAAACTAGTAGCTCTACGGTTATGGTAAAATCCAGCAACCTAACATCCCATGAAGGAAGCATAATGGTTTGGAGCTTCCAAACACTGCCAGAGAAAAATGTCATTTTTGACTTGTTGGACATTTCTTTGGAAATCTCCAGTGAAAGGCCTTGTCTTTGATTGATTCAGATTGTTCAGTGTGGACAGCCTCAGCCCTCCTGGGATGTTTTATCATAAACCACCAGTAGCTGTCATAGGTATCCCAGTGGACGATAGCAGCTGGGGCAAACAAGAAGCTGACCAAACACTTGAAAAACTGTCAGAGGAGATATTTTTGGGCTTTCAAAATTGCCAGCATGTTCTTGGGAACCTAGATGGCCACATCAATGCAACAAACTGACAAGGCCTGTGATTTCATCTGCTGACCTTGAGGATATAATTAAGCAGGAAGTGAATTTTTTTTTGTTTTTTTGAGACAGAGTCTCACTATGTAACCCAGGCTGGCCTCAAACTTGAGTTGATCCTCTGGCCTCAGCCTCCCAAGTGCTGGGATTACAGGTATGCGCCACCATGCCCAGCCTGGAAGTGAATGTTGAAGAATAAGGCAGAATTATAAACTGCCTGCCAGATGGTCCAAAGGCTGAGATTTGAGGCCTTTGAGGGAATCAGTCAATCTCAATTTCTGTCTGTCTCACACCTCCTTATCCCCCCCATTCTAGGGAGTGAATTTAAAGCCTTCGTACTAAGCTTCATTAAATCTTTTAAATAAAATTTTTAATCTTTTTTTGTGGGAGGGTGCTGGGAATTGAACTCAGGGCCTTGTGGTTGTTAGGCACGCACTCTACCACTTGAGCTAAATCCCCAGCCCCAAAATCTTTAATCTTGATTGATTGATTTAGGGGGTTTTTGAGACAGGGTCTTGCTGTGTATTCCAGGGTGGCTTTGAACTCACTCTGTAGCCCAGCAGGCAATCCTCCTATCTCAGTCTTTCAGAAAGCTGGGATTAGAGACATGCTACCATCCCTGGCTAATTTAGATGTCTTTAATCATTAGCTGACCATTAACCCAGTAGAGACTTTAGTGACCACATATGGCAACACATTTTACAAAATTATGTCAAGAAAGTTACTGGAACAAGCCTAGGAAATAGGAATATCTGATTTACTGAGTCACATTGTGTAAATTTTCTAGTTTTAACAAAAAAAAGTATGCAAAAAAATGGAAGTATGGCTAATAACCAACCTAGGTGAAAAAGCAGTCAATAGAAATCATTCCTAGGCAGTTCAAACATTGGTGTTAACTATTTAAAGACTTCAGCTATTTTCAGGCTGGGGATTTAGCTCAGTGGGCCTTGAGTCCGATCCCCAGCACCCCCCAAAAAAAAGATTTTAGGTATTTTGAATATGTTCAAAGAATTAATGGAAACCATGTTGAAAGAGTTAAAAAGAATGGGAACAGTGCCCTACCAAATAGGTAATATGAAAAAAAGAGATGTGAGACGTAAACAAAATAACAGCCTCGTAGATTTGGGGAGGTACCAGCATGTATGTAAGCTTGCACATAACAGAATTCCAGAAGGAGAAGAGAAAAAGAAAAGGAGTGTTTTTAAAAAGAATGGTTATACTCTGGTTTCTCTTCAGATCGTATAAATCTTTTGCCTTTTAAAAAGAATGGTTAAAAACTCCCCAAATTTGAGTTTTAAAATTTACACAGGCAAGGGGCTGGGGATTTAGCTCAGTGGTTAGAGTGCTCACCTAGCAAGCACAAGGCCCTGAGTTCGATCCCCAGCACCAAAAAAAAAAAAAAAAAAAAAAAAAAAAAAAAAAAAAAAAAAAAAAAAAAAAAAAAAAAAAAAAAAAAAAAAAAAAAAAAAAAAACAAATCGCAGGCAGGAAACTCAAAGAGATCTACATGTGTAAATATCATAATCACAAAATCTTGAAGACATCAAGATAGACTAATCATAAGGGAATCCTCCAAGCTTACTAATTTCTCACCAGAAACCACCAAGGCCAGAAGGCAATGGGATGGCATGTTCAAAATGCTTTTAAAAATGTCAATCATGACATCTGCCCTCCAACTAATGAAGGATAAAACTCTCTTTTAAGTAATGAAGAACAAATTACAGTATTCCTAGATTAACAAAACTTGAGAGAATTCATCTCTAGAAAATTTAAATAGGAGAGAGATTGCTGAACTTGGTGGCACAAATCTATTATCCCAGCATTCTGGGATGCTGAGGCAGAGGATCAAAAGTTTGAGCCCAGCTTTAGCAATTTAGTGACTTAGCAAGACCTTGTCTCAAGGGCTAGGGATGTAGCCCAGGTTTGATCTCCAGTACTGTCAAAAACAGTGAAAACAGGAACTCAAATCTAATGAAGAAAAAAAGAGCACTAGCATAAGTAACTGTAAAAGGAATAGTAGTCTTTGTATATAGTTCTTATTTTCTGTCTATTTAAAAGACAATATAGAGCAATAATTATAAGTCTGGTATAAATTTGTATTAAAGCATAGTACAAAGGAGTAGGGAGGGAATTAAGCTATAAAGACGGAATTTTAACATACTATTTGTGTTGGCTTTCCATCATTGACAAAATATCTGGAAAAAATGAATTTAAAGGTGAGAATTTTATTTTGATTTATGGTTTCAGAGGTTTCAGTCTATGGTCGCTCATCCCAATGTGTCCCTGAGCTGAGTCTGAACATCATGGTAGAAAGCACATGGAGGAGCAAAGGGAGGTATGGTGGCCTGGAGACCCAGGCCAGGGGGTGGTGGTACAAGCTACAGCCCCCCATGGTGCACTCCATTCTACTAGTCCTTCCTTCTAAGTTTCTGTCACCTCCCAGTAATGTCATCAGATTTTGACTCCATCAGTAGGTTAATCCATTGGTGTCATCAGAGCTCTTATGATCCAGTCACTTCGCAGTAGACCTACCTCTAAACATTACATCATTGGAGATCAAACCTTTAATGTATGAGCTTTCGGGGACACATTTCATGTCCAAAGCATAGCACTATTGAAATTAAATTGGTATTAATACAAATTAGATTATTATAGATGAAGAGGTTAATTATAATCCTCAAACAACCACTTAAAAAAATTTAGAAAATACTAAAAGATACAGGGCCAGGGATGTAGCCCAGTGGTGCAGTGCCTGCCCAGCAAGCATGAGGTCCTAGGTTCGAGTCCTGCTATCACAAAAGAAAATGACTGAAGTAAAGCCCCTACAGGAGAAAAAAAAAGAAATACTAAAGGAAATAACAAGAAAATTGAAATAGCACTCTAGAAAGTACCTGTCTAACTTTTTTGATAGTAATGAAGAAATAAATGAAAATCTCATACATGGAAAACAAAACAGCAGAATTTAGTTGGGTATGGTGGCACATGTCTCTAATCCCAGCTCTGGGAGGCTAATGCAGGAGGATCTGCAAGTTGGAGTCTGCCCTGGGCAACTCAGTAACCTAGTGAGAGCATGTCTCAAAATTTTAAAAAACAGGAGTCTGGAGATGAAGCTCAGTGTGAAGGCCCTGGATTCAATCCCCAGTATATCCCCCATAAAAAAAAACCCAGCAGAAATCTTACCTTGTCAGTAATTACCTGAAGTGGATTAAATGCTCCAATAAAAAGGCAGTGATTGGCAAGAGGTGGCGCATATATGTGTCAGACAAAATAGACTTCAAATTTAAAATTGTTAGTATAAACATACACAAATGTGCACGTCAACATGATTTATAATACTGAAAAAGTGGAAGCAACCTAAATGTCCATCAGCTGAAAAGTAGATAAATAAAATGGTATTGATACAGTGAGATATTAGTTTGGCAATAAAAAGTGAAATACTGATACATACTATAATATGAGTGAACCTTGTGAGTATTAAGTGAAAGGAGTCACAAAAGACTATATATTGTTTGAGTCAGTTTATGTGAAATGGTTAGAATAATCAAATCTGTAGAGCAGAAAGTTGCTTAGAATTTGGGGTGAAAGCTGGGCACAGTGGCGTCCCCCTGTAATCCTAGCACTTGCGGGGCTGAGGCAAGAGGATCATCGAGTTCAAGGCCAGCCTAGGCTACATAGTGAGTTCTAGGGCAGCCTGCACTATATAGAAAGACTCTATTTCAAAACCAAAAAAATATATTCTTGTTCATTCTTCTGTTTCAGTACATAGCATTTGTCTGCAAGTTACTCATTTTATCCTAATCTTACCCATTGACAACCACTGATCTACTTTTTCACCTACAGAGTTCCCTATTCTTAGTATTTCATAGGTGGAATCAGGCAGTATGTGGTCTTTTGTGATATATTTCTTTGCATAATGACTTTTAATATATTCATAAGTCTGTATAATAGGGAAGTACCGTACATTAGAAGTTTTGCTTTTGTTTTGTTTTGGTGGTACTGAGAATTGAACCCAAGGCCAGGCTTGATCTAGATTTTAGTTTCTTGAGACAGGACTAGCTTCTGTAGTCCAAGCTGGCCTCAAAAGTGTTACCTAGACTGGCCTCCAACTCGCAACTCTTCTGCCTCAGCCTCCCAAGTACTGGGATTATAGAAAAGTTTTTCTAAGGAGAGGAAAGTTGAAGTCTTGTTTTTTCACTTTAAGTAAATATGAATAGGTGGGGAGTAGACTGTGCATATGAATTTTACCCACAGACTATTTGGGGCCTGGTTGACACAGATAAAGTTTGAATGTTGAATTACAGGAGCTTGACTGATGTTTTCATGTTCCATTTACTCTGTAGTTTGAGCATTTAACATTGTGTATAAATGTACTGGAATTCTTTGCTAGAAATAAGTAAATTCTTGGGGCTGGGGTTTTTGCTCAGTGGTTAACACGCTTGCCTCGCAAGCACAAGGCCCTGAGATCGATCCCCGACACCCAAAAAAAAAAAAAGAAAAGAAAATAATAAATTCTGAATTTTACAAAAGCTATTAGCTTTTTTAATTAAATTGAAATTTTACTATTTATAAATTGCAAAGAAGTAGTTTTTGAAATTACCCCATAACTCATAATCCTAATTGAACTACTACTGACATTTTGGAGTTTTTCCTCCCACTACTTACTTTCTGGAACAAAATACACGAAGAGATTATATTTAACAAGTTACGGTCATGTATTTTATCCTTTTGTAGTCTCGTTTGTTTGTTTGTAGCCATATCTGCACATCAAACTCAGTTATCATGCAATTTTGAGAATTGTTTCTTTTCTCTTCCATTAATCACAAAATATCTTTTCTTAGCAAAACCGTGTGGTTGGAGCCATGCAGCTCTACTCTGTGGAGAGGAAGGTCTCACAGCCCATAGAAGGCCATGCTGCTGCTTTCGCAGAGTTCAAGATTGAGGGGAATGCCAAGCCCTCCACCCTTTTCTGCTTTGCTGTCCACGGTCCTGCAGGAGGCAAGGTAAGATCCACTCCACTCTGTCTTCTCCAAAAAATGTTACAAGGATTCAGTGTCCTGAGTGCAGCTGGGGATGCAGCATGGCCTTTAGGTGCCTGTGGAAACAAGGGCGCATGCGGAATTGAGTACTACTCACTCACTGTACATAAAGTTAGTAAAATAAAGTCACTTACTCATCAGTTGGACCCATGCCCTACAAATCCTCTTATACTGTGCTGAAATGGGCCTTAAAGGAAATTGAGGCATGGTTTCTGCTCTCATGCATCAGCCTCATGAAGGAGATGGTTCTGAATTCATGGTGTAGTACCTTCTTTGCTCTAAGGCATGATGTCCATGCCACCCAAGGCACGGTTCTGCCCTGGTGCTGGTGGTAAGGTGGGAATATGGCAGGTCTCAGGACAGCTGCAGAAAGACAAGCTGTGCCTGAGAGCTGGTTGACTCTTATTAGGCTCTGGGTATGGCCAGCCCCTTTTTGGCAGAGCTGCCATGGACAGTGGTGTGGAGGTATAAGAACTTCTGATGTTGGAGAGTCATAGGGTTCTGCTCGGATTTCATCAGACACTTGGGATGATGCTTCCAGAGTCTTTGTCCTGGAACACTTGTCTAAAACACTTCCTGAAATATTGTTTTGGTTGATTTTGGTAGTGGTGGTGGGAGGAGGTGCTGGGGATCGAACTCAGGGCCTCGCGCTTGCTAGGCAAGCACTCTAACCACTGAGCTAAATCCCCAGTCCATAGAATAGCATACTTTATGCCTTCTCCTTTGAGAACAGTAGGAAAATAGGAATCAGGCCATATGTTGGCCTTGTTGCTGATAAAGCTGATTTAGGACACTGGCTTTAGCTGTGTGGCACAAAGAGCTTGCTACCCAGTCACCTCAGATCAAGGTATACCACTTCTTTACAAACACAACTAAGGAAAGACGGTCCTCCTTTTCAGTAGCAGAACCAGGAGCTCTCCAAAAAGAGCCGTCTGGGAAGTTAGGTGCACTTATCGTTCTCCCACACTCAGCTGCCAGATCAACTGCACTCCACTGGGAGAGCAAATGAGGGCGGAGAGGGGCGAGGAGTGGTGTTCTGAAGTGGCCTGAGAAACGTGGTTCCCACCAGAATTGCTGTCTCAAATCTTGTGGCTAAGTCTGTCCTCCATTACTATCATGAAGGGGGTGGGGTCCTTCTTGCCTGTATCCCTTCGTATGTCTTCCTTCTAAGTTCACCTAGCCTTGCAGGAATAGCTCAGCAGTGTCCATATGTGGATTAGAGTTTGCCTGTACTCCATTTCTTATTGCTGACCTTTTCACAAGCAGGTGCCATCAAAGTCATGCCCTTCTCCTGCTGCTTTCCAAGATCCCTGGCTTCCATTCCTATACTTCTCCTTTTGTTGATGGTGTCACTGTCCTTAACTCTAAGCAAGAAATCTTGAACTTTCTTCTTTCTCTTGTCGCTATCTGACCTTTAGCAGTCTTAGTTCTTTTCTAGAGTCAATGGTTTGCAAGAGAGCAGATTCAATACAGGACAAATACAATTTATAACATTCACACACATAAGCCAAATGCAGAAAGGGTGCAGAACCTATGCACTGGAGACCTGAAAGATCCAATCAAGGGCTGGGAGCCCCCAGCAATGTCGCATGTACATCTGTGTCTGCACTAAAAGGCTGAAGAACTCTATGCTGGAACTGGAGTATGATGCTCACAGTGGAGATGAAGACCAGAGCTCCCCTGAAGTGAACAGCAGCCAGGTGGCAGTTTCCTGTGCCTAAGAAGCTGCATGTAGGTTTTTGGTTTGTTTTTTTTTTTGAGACAGGATCTCACTATGTAGTTCAGGCTGGCCTTGAAGTCACCATGTAGCCCAAGGTAACCTCGAACTAGCAGCAGTTCCTCCTGCCTCAGCCTCTGGAGTGCTGGGATTACAGGCATGCACCACCATGCCCAGTTTTTTTTTTTTTTCTTTTTCTTGAATGGATACTTTAAAACATGAAGATGTTTAGAGAGCAGCACACCCATACCTACACAGCCACTGGAAAATCAGGCTATTCTCTAAGAACTTAAAAGTCACAAAAGGCTTAGAGACATGTAAGACTTGTGTGATGGACTTGTGTGATGGTCAACTTGAGCAGGAACACCCAGCTGAACTGAGCAGGTATGGTTCTGGGCGTAGAAGATCCACCTGAGGATTGTGGCTAATACAACATAAAAGAGAACAGAAGCAGAAGATAGCGGCCAGCTGTCTCAAAGGAGAAGCTCTGTTGCGTCTGGTTCTCCTGAAGGAAACTTGGCTGTTCTCATTGCAGAAGGACCTTGAGACCTTGCTGTCACATAGGATGGCTGCTGTTCACTTCAGGGGAGCTCTGGTCTTCATCTCCACTGTGAGCATCGTACTCCAGCTCCAGCATAGAGTTCTTCAGCCTTTTAGTGCAGACACAGACATACATGGGACATTGCCGGGGGCTCCCAGCCCTTGATTGGATCTTTCAGGTCTCCAGTGCGTAGGTTCTGCACCCTTTCTGCATTTGGCTTATGTGTGTGAATGTTATAACTTGTATTTGTCCTGTATTAAATCTGCTCTCTTGCAAACCATTGACTCTAGAAAAATAACTAAGACTGCTAAAGGTCAGATAGTGACAAGAGAAAGAAGAAAGTTCAAGATTTCTTGCCTAGAGTTAAGGACAGTGAGACCACCAGCAAAAGCAGAAGTATAGGAATGGAAGCCAGGGATCTTGGAAAGCAGTAGGAGAAGGGCTCCTGGAGCTGAATGTTCTCAGGTTTCCTGGCATTGGTTCTTCTGTTGTACCTGGTGGTAGAGACCAGTTTGGTGAATAATCACAAGCATCTCAGAAAAGGAATTGTCTTGTTTTATTGTTGTGGATGTTTGTATTTGTTTGAGATAGAATCTCTCTCTCTAATCTGGGCCACCCTTACGCTCCCTAAGTTATCTATGCTGACCTGGAACTCAGAATCCTCCTGCCGCAGCTTCCCAAGTGCTGAGATTACAGGTGTGAGCCAACACTCCCAACTTACTTTATTTTATTTGAATGTAAGTTTTAGTGTTTGTCATACAGAGTTTAGAACTGAGGCTGCTCCCCTCAGCCACTGTGCTGCCACAAGAGCATTAACTGGGATTGACCTAAAACCTCTCTTCTAGTTGCACATAATTGAAGTTGGACAGCCTGCAGCAGGAAACCAGCCTTTTGTAAAGAAAGCTGTGGATGTGTTTTTCCCTCCAGAGGCACAGACTGATTTTCCAGTGGCTATGCAGGTATGGATGTACTGCCCTCTGACTATTTTCATGTTCTAAAATATGCACTGTGGCACCTTCTTGGAGTACAGGAAGCTACCACCTACAGTTTGACTCACTGTCTCCCTCCATCTGAGATACGTGATTCATACAAACCCATTTAGAGGCCTAGGACTTTGTGCAAGGTTAGGAAAAGTCCTGCTCATAGAAGGGATTGCGCTTCCAGATCATGCACCAAAGTCCTGACTCCTTTCCCTTTTATTATAAAAAGTTACATGACCACTGTGGTACCAGAATATATAAAGAAGAAAATAGCCTCTGTAGCTGACCAGTTGAGTATACAATACATCAAAGTGCTTACTACTTATAATATAAAAATTTAGATATAAACCTTTTCTGATCAGAATTGGGATCATACTATATAAGATTGTATAATCTACTCTCTCTTTTACTGCTTTGCTTGTACACTGTAAGGATTTCTGTAAAGTATTTTTATTCTCATGAGCATTGTGGAAATAAACAGGTTTTTTAAAAGAGTGCACCAAAAAAAAAACAAGTGGACCATAATTGGAGGATGTTTTAGCTATTTCCTTTTTTTGTTGTTGTTTTCAAATATCTGACTATAGTTATAATAATTCCTGTAATCTAGATTTCTGGCAGTAGTTACCTGATTAAAGAATATAACTTTTTTCCCAAGGTGAAAGTAGCTTTTTTCTGTCTTTGAAAAAGAAATGTTGCGGGGTTAGGGATTTAGCCCAGTGGTAGAGCACTTACCTAGAAAGTGCAAGCCCCTGAGTTTGATCTCCAGCATCTCCCCCAAAGAAATATTGTGTATCAGTTTTCAACAATATCAGTAAATTTTGCAGCAGAGTTAAATATCAACTAAAATCCTACCATTACTGATAATTGTAACCAGCACTTCGAAAGTAACCTCTTGTGCATATATTTATACAGATTTATACAAATAGACTCCTGTAAAAATGGCTGTACAAAAAAAAATGTCTGTACACTATTTTTGCTGCTTTATGACTGTCGACTATGTTGCAGACAGTTTAGGTCAATAAAATAGCACATTTATTTTACTGTTCACATCACTTGTTTTGTGGATGTGCTCTAACACATACAAGTCCCATTAATGGATCTTTAGATTTACAGTGAACACTTCAAGGAACACTGTGGTTCATACATCTTTGTGCATCAGCCCAAAAGTACAAAGATTAATTCCTGGATAGGAAGCTGTGGGCCGGGGCCTGTGTATGTCGCTGACTCTCATGATCATACTGCTCAGTTCTCCTGACCTTGATAGCTGGACAGTAGTCAGTGGTTTCCTTTTCTTCCCTTGGTCACTGGTGTGAAAGAATGAGTTTATCATACATCGTGCTAATTGCCTTTTCCTCATCTTTGCATTTTTTCAGTCAGAGTGCTTTGTAGTTCTGAAATGCTATCTGATAATGTTTCAAGTATTTTTCCTGGTCATTACAAAGGTTTATTTCTGATATATTCCATCATGTAGAATTTTTTTCAGTACTAGGGATTGAACCCAGGTGCTTCACACTGAGCTATGACCCCAGCACTTTGTTTGTTTTGTTTTGAGACAAGGTCTCACTAAGTCACTAAGATGCCCCGACTGGGCTCAAACTTGTGCTCCTCCTGCCTCAGCTTGCCAGAGTGCTGGGATTATTGGCTCATGCTGAAGTTTTGGATTTTTTTTTCTTTTTGGTTTTTTGAGACATGGTCTCACTATGTAGTTCAGGCTGCCCTTGAGCTCACTATGTAGCCCAAGCTGGCCTCGAACTCATGGCAATCCTCCTGCCTCTGCCTCCCAAGTGCTGGGATTACAGGTATGCACCACCATGCCCAGCTGAAATATTGGATTTTTATGTAGCTTTGTCGTCATGTTTTGAAAATAATTCTAGTAAGTGCAAGGCTCTGAGTTCAAACCCCAGCATCCCCCTCAAAAAAAAAAAGTATGTATAGTCCACTGATGAGTTATCTACTCATTCACAGTAAATTACTTGATTTCCTTTTTTTTTTTTTTTTTTTTGAGACAGGGTCTCACTATGGTAGTTCAGGCTGGTCTTTATTTTTTTATTTTTTATATTTTTGGTGCCAGGGATCAAACTCAGGGCCTTGTGTTTGCTGGGCGAGTACTCTAACCACTGAGCTAAATCCCCAGCCCCAGTTCATGCAGGTTTTGAACTCACTGTACAGCCAGGCTAGCCTCACATTTATGGCAGTCTTCCTGCTGGGATTACTGGTATGTGCCACTATGCCCTACCTAATTTCTTTCTTTTTTTTTTTAAATTTTGAAATATTCTTGCTAAGTAGCACAGTCTGGACATGAATTTGTCATCCTCCTGCCCCAGCCTCCCAGAATGCTGGAATTACAGGTGGGAGCTACAATGCCCGGCCTGATGATTCTTTTTCAGGATTCTCAATTCAGTTTGCTTTGTCTGTGACTCTTCCTACGCTAGCACCATATTTTTAAAATAACTACAAGTTTTAATAATAATCTTACTGTCAAAGTAATTTGTCTCCAACTCCTTCAAGCTTTCCTGTGTGTCAAATATTTTTGTAAGAATTGACGGCACACACTTGGGAGGCTGAGGCAGGAGGATCACTGAGAGTTTGAGGCCACCCTAGGCTCCATAGTGAGTTCATGGCCAGTCCGAACTACATGGCAAGACCCTGTGTCAAAAAACCAAAAAAATTAAGAGAAAGAGAATTGATGGCACTTGGCAAAGGTTAATAAAGTGGTGGAGGGTAGAGTGGAAAGTAAAATCAGTATTTGGTGTCTTTACCTAGAACTCTTCCTTACTTTTATGAACTTGCAGCTTGCTTAAAGGAGTTTGTGATGCCAGGAATGGTGGTGCATGCCTGTAATCGCAGCACTCAGAAGGCTGAGGCAGGAGGATTGCCGCAAGTTTGAGGCTAGCCTGAACTACGTAGTGAGACCCCTGTCTCAAAAACCAAAACCAAAAACCAAAAAAAGAGTTTGGTGAGAAACTAGGGAAAAGTCAGGCTAGTAGTGCATGCCTGTAATCCCATCATTTGGAAGGCGGAAGCAGGAGAATTGTTTTGAATTTGAGACCAGCCTGGTCTACATAGTAAGTTCAAGACCAGCCTGTGAGACCCTGTCTCAAAAAAAAAAAAAAGAAAGAAAGAAACTAGGAGGAAAGGATGTCCCTACCTGAAAGATATATTAAATAGGCTAATTTTCTTGGACCTTTGAGAGTGATTGGGCAGAGTATTTGCTTGAACACTAGGTGGAGGTGTTGGGTAAGATTTAGGAACCATGTATCAGGGAATCATTGCCCCCACTGTTAATTGTAGCCTGGGGGACTCAAGAATCCCCTTCATCATTTGTGAGCTCTTTTGCCCAAGTTGGCTGCTCCTTATTTTTTCTATTCTGTTATACTCTGATGTATAGATTGGAGCTAAACATGGTGTTATCTACTTGATCACGAAGTACGGCTACCTTCATATGTATGACCTAGAGTCTGGCATGTGCATCTATATGAACCGTATCAGTGCCGACACAGTCTTTGTAACTGCTCCCCATGAATCTACCTCTGGGATTATTGGCGTCAACAAAAAGGGACAGGTACGTAACTGTGGTTTCATTTCCCACCATTTCTTTTCACTGAGGACTGGAGTTTAAACTTTCCTCCTCTTCCAGGAAATTGACCAGCAAGAGTTAGCTCCTGTTATTAAAATTGTATCTGTGTCTCCTTTCTTCATATCACCACTTCCCCTGTTCCCCCATCATTGTTTCTAAGACATGATTGATTCTGAGAAGGGAGCATGCAGCTCCTTCCTAATGAAGTCTCTATCAGCGGAACCACAGTTCTGACACACCATGAACTTCATGCCGTGCACCATTGATTGGAGGAAGTTGGAAAAGCAGATACTGTGTTATCAAAGTTACTTTTCTCACCCAAAGTTAAAAAGTAAAATCTATAATAAGAAAAAAATGAGAAGAACTGGGTGTAGTGGCGCATTCCTGTAATCCCATTACTTGGGAGGCTGCGTGCAGTAGGATGATTCCTGTGAGTTTGAGGCCTGCCTGGGCTACATAGTGAGTTCAAGACCAGCCTGAACTACACAGTGAGACCCTGTCGCAAAAGAAAGACAAACAAATGTAGAAAGTTTGTCAATTATAGCTGGACCAATCATTTTAGTATCTTCAACATGTGACTGTGGTTAATGCCCATATGACTTTACATTTCTCTCACTTGATGTTTTTATAGTCTATTAAAGAACTATGTAGACTCCCATCCCATCACTAGATGAGGCGGGTCTATTTAGGCACCTGGCTCTTCTGTATCCTTTCACTCTGAGGGTCTACATACAGGCATTTCCACACAAGCCCAAGACCTCTGCTGAGACCTCAGTGCTGTGAGGGAAAGTGCAAGAGCGTGTGTGCATGTGAGTGGAGCCCATCTCACTCTGTGAGTCCTTACAGGTGCTGTCAATTTGTGTTGAAGAAGAGAACATTGTGAATTATGCAACCAGTGTGCTTCAGAATCCAGACCTGGGTTTGCGTTTGGCCCTTCGTAGTAACCTGCCTGGGGCAGAGGAATTGTTCGTGAGGAAATTCAATACTCTGTTTGCACAGGGCAGCTATGCCGAAGCTGCCAAAATAGCAGCATCTGCACCAAAGGTAATGGAATTTGAACACTGAACGCCATTCTGGAGATTTAGGAACAAACCTAGACCATGAAATAAATCATAAAAGCATTTCACCATTGTTGTTGGAGTATATTAGTGTTATATTAGTGTGCTTTTTGTTCTTCAGTTCAAATTCTGTACCAGTGCATAACAGTAATGGAAAGAAACAAACAAAAAGCACAACTTGCTGCACTAATACACTCTTCTATAGTGTCTTCTGCTTCTTGTCTGCCTGCATGCATGTTTCCTTTTTTTGGTGCTAGGGATCGAACTCAGGGCCTTGTGCTTGCAAGGCAAGCATTCTAACCACTGAGCTAAATCCCCAGGCACTGTGTGCATGTTTCTTATTCAGCACCTTAGCTTAGGTATAGGTTCGCCTTTGGGTGACTTGAATTTTCCACTATTGCTGCCTAATTGTTATATATGTAACTGTAATATATTAGATGGTTGTACCTACTTTATTTAGCAGTGGTCCTAGTGTGGACATTCTGCACATTTCTAGAGAATAGTAGTTCTGCCTCTGGCTTTTTCTTTGGTTTACTTCATTAGGATAAGTTGATGTACTCCTGAGTAAAGACTTGGAAGTTGCTTCTCTTTTTTTTCTTATTTTAGTTTATTAGTATATGAGTGTAGTATATAACGTTTACATTCCTTATGGGAAGTTGGTACAGGTATATAACACATCCCAATTCCTTTTTTTCATACCTTATCCCTTCTCTCTCTTCCCTATCCCTCCATCTCTTGATCCCCTTTCCCTTTGAGAACCATGTATCTCCCTCCTTCCTATTATCTATCTTTATTTTTACTCTGGGTTTCTTATGTAAGAGAAACAATGTGATATTTCAGTTTGCATGTTTGATTTATTTCACTTAATGTTATGGTTTAAGTTGCTTCTCTTTAAAATGTTTCTGTCCTTCAATTGATGCATTTGTTGATTTTCTTTTTTTGCAACTGATGATTTTAAACAAACCATTTCTTTCTTTTTCTTTTTCTTTTTCTTTTTTTTTTTTTTTTTTGAGACAAGGTCTTATTATGTAGCTCAGGCGGGCCTTGAACTCACCCTGTAGCCCAGGCTGGCCTCAAATTTGTGGCAATCCTCCTGCCTCAGCCCTTGAGTGCTGGAATTACAGGGATATACCACCATGCCCCGCTCTGAATGAACCATTTCTAGTGTTCATCTGGGACTTCGAGTCCTTCAAATCAGAATATAATGGTGATAGAACTTCACTACTGCAAGACCAAGTTAGAGAACTAATTTTCATTGCAGCATGCTAGGGGAAAAGTAAAAAGCAAAATGTGAAGTCACTGTAGGGGGTTGACCTACTATCACGATTATTGATGGATTTGAAAGCACTTGGTTTGATAAAGGACTTTCTGTCCCTGTCAAGCCAATGTAGAAGTCCATTGGCAGACTCTTTTAAATACAAGCAAATTAAGTAGAGGGATGCCCTGTGATTACAGCAGAAAATACGTGCATTTCCTTGTATTTTTAGGGAATTCTTCGTACCTGTGACACAGTCCAGAAGTTCCAGAGTGTACCTGCCCAGCCAGGCCAACCTTCTCCTTTGCTCCAGTACTTCGGAATCCTGCTTGATCAGGGTCAGCTCAATAAACTTGAATCCTTAGAGCTTTGCCGGCCAGTTCTTCAGCAGGGACGCAAGCAACTCTTAGAAAAGTGGTTGAAAGAAGATAAGGTATGAGGCAGGCGGATTGTTGCAAGTTTGAGGCCAGTCTGGACTACATAGTGAGTTCAAGGCCAGCCTGAACTATGTAGTGAGACCCTGTCTCAAATAGCAAACCAAAGAAAAAAGGTAAAATGATTGTGAAATCACAACCTCTATCAAAGATTGAAAACAAGATCCCAGACAGTACTCTTTGAGTCCTAACTTTGCCTTTTCCTTTGACATGTGCAGCTGGAGTGTTCAGAGGAGCTGGGAGATTTGGTCAAAGCTTCTGACCCTACACTCGCTCTGAGTGTATACCTTCGGGCCAATGTGCCAAGCAAAGTTATCCAGTGTTTTGCAGAAACAGGCCAATTCCAGAAAATCGTGCTCTATGCCAAAAAGGTAAGGGATGTTTAAGCATTGGTGTAGGATTGTGGGTAGATGGTTGCCAGTACTTTCTATGTGATTATTTTGTTGTGCAAGAATTGTCAGTGCTGCTCAGAGCATCTGGCATTTATTGATAACTGATGATATTTTATCTTCAGTTTATTATTTTTCTATTTTATTTTTACAATTCTTTCATTTCCTTTCCAGTTTGAAGCTTTCCAACAATTTTTACCTTTCTCTTCCTCCTGCATCTTTCCCAGCACCCTATTCATGTTAAGTCAGTATTTGGGTGTACAGATCTTGTCCCCATGTATTCACTGGGGCTGTGCTTGGCATGCAGCCAAGGTAACTTCTCTGTGGTCCATGCTGTTTGTGTAGTTAATTGTGCCTCATATACATGAAATCAGATCATTTAATTGGATGTTGTGTTTAGTACAGGCTAGTACATACATTGCTAATGTTATAGTTCACTTCTTTGTAAACACAAGTTTGAAGCACAGGATAGAGAGCTTCTTTCTTTATTTTACTTATTTATTTATTTATTTAGAGATAGGGTCTTGCTATGTAGTTTAAGTTGGTCATGAACTCACTATGCAGCTGTGTACCTCAGGGCTAGCCTCGAAGTTGCAGTGATCCTCCTGCCTCTGCCTCCCAAGTGCTGGGACTACTGGTATGCACCACCATATCCCGCCAAGAACTTTATTTTTTTAATGCCTAGGGTTTTGAGTTACTTTTCCTGATTGGTGTTTCCTTACTTCCAGGTTGAGTATACCCCAGACTGGATCTTTTTACTGAGAAGTGTGATGAGAGTCAGTCCTAAACAAGGTCTTCAGTTTTCCCAAATGCTGGTACAGGATGAGGAGCCGTTGGCCAACATCAACCAGGTAAACACAGCCTGCTATGGTCAGTATTTTGTGCCTTTTTTTTTTTTTTTTTTTTTGTGGTGCTGGGGATTAAACTCAGGGCCTTGTCCTTGCAAAGCAAGCACTCTAACCACTGAAATAAATCCCAAACCCCCTTTTGTGCCTTTTTAGAACCATCAAGAAGATTCCCTTTCTTTCTCTTTCTCCTCTCTTCCTCCTTCCTTCCTTCCTTTCTTTCTTTCGTTCGTTCGTTCATTTGTTCATTCTTTCTTTCTTGTGTTCTTTCTTTCTGTCTGTCTGTCTGTCTGTCTTTCCTGGTACCAAGAATTGAACCCAGGGTCTTCGCACTGAGCTACAGGGTCTTGCCAAATTGTCCTGGCTAGGCTCCAACTCTCAATCCTGCTTTAGCACCCAGAGTGCTGGGATCATAGACATGCACCATAGTGCCTGGTTTACCTTTGTTTGGAAATACGTTCAAGGATTTATGTATCCAGTTGTAAGGATTTTGATTTTTGAAATAGCGATTGGTAGTAGGGTGCGAAGATGTCATTCAAAGCATGGTAGCCCATTGCTCACATCATCTTGTTGCTACCTTATTATCTCTTTATGACAAGCAGTCTGAACTCGGCCTAAACACCAATGCAGATGCTGGCAAGTCATCAAATTTACCTCTTGTAGGTGTCTGCCTGCCCTGGATTTATGTGAACATCAGCCTGTTTAGTGTGATTTATTTAGTATTTAGGTGTGAACACATATCAATAAACTTCAGTGAGCTTTCAAGGAACTTCTGGGTAATGTAGATATGCAGTGAAGCATGAAGCAGGGCAACAAAACTAATAACCTGCTTAGAAATAATAAGTGCAATTATATTAGCTTTATACATTTATAAATTTGCATATATTTCACAAATTGTAAGAATTTTGAGCTAAATTTGCTTACTTCTCAATGGGAAAGAAGTCTTCAGTTTAAATCTTGATTACACCTCATAAATTTTTTTAAACTTTCCTTTGTACTTTAAGTATGAAAACAATTACATAGTGGCTAAATTTAGTACTTGTATTTCTCCTCCTATTAATGCTTATTTATTATTTAAATTAATGTCCATTTACTTTTTTATTATTATTTTTGGGGGTGTTGGGGATCGAACTTGGGACCTATGCACATGCTATGCACATGCTCTACCACTTGAGCTAAATCCCCAGCAGGTCCATTTAACTTTAATGTCTAAGTAAATGTTTGCATTTTCCCGTTTGTGCCTGACTAATGGTGGTATATGGGCAAAACATCAGGTATTGGATATCTCTAGATTTGATTAATTATTATTTTATTGTTTGGATCACTTCAGTAGAGTCTCACTACTCATATTATAAAAAGTTACTCCTCTTTTTTTTGTGTGTGCCAGGGATCAAATTCAGGGCCTTGTGCTTGTGAGGCAAGCAATATAACCACTGAGATAAATCCCCAGCCCCTATAAAAAGTTACTCTTTACTCCACTAAATTTTCCTATTGACAAGTATGACATAGGTGATGTGATTGCACAAAATTACCTTTTAATAAATAATGGTTGTAAATACAAAGGAGGGAACTACTTACTGAATTTCTAAATGAGATTCTATTTCAGGAACTGTTTCAATAGGAAAATAAAACTCCTTCCTTTGAATGAAAAGGTGGCTTGGATCTTTGCAGATTGTGGACATTTTCATGGAAAACAGTTTAATTCAGCAGTGTACTTCCTTCTTGTTGGATGTCTTGAAGAATAATCGCCCAGCCGAGGGGCACCTCCAGACGCGACTATTAGAGATGAATCTGATCCATGCACCCCAGGCAAGTAACATCTCTAGGCTGACACCAAGGAGCAGAACACCTGCCGCACCTTTGCGTGGGCTGAGCACACCTGCGTATGGGATTTAGCTGGGCTGTGCTTTCACCAAGGGTTCATCTTGATACTTTTCAGTGGATATTCTCTGTGACTTTCCTGCCAGGTTCTCCAGAAGTCATGGTGCAAGACTTTCATGGAAACAGTTATAGTCAGGGGAATCATTTTTTTTTTGGTGCTGGGGATTGAACTCAGGACCATCTGCTTGCAAGGCAAGCACTCTAACCACTGAGCTAAATCTCCAGCCTGGGGGAATCATTTTTTCCTTTTTTTCCATTTTTCTTTGTGATAAATATATATAATATATGTAATATGATATATATTATATATACGATTTATGTGATATATAATATATAATATAAAGTAACATGTGAACTTATAAATATATGAACGTATATAAATATATGTATAAACATTCTAACAACTTAAATGTATGGTGCAGTATCATTAAAAACAGGCTGGGCGTGGTTGTGCATGCCTGTAATTTCACACTTCGGAAGCTGAGGCGGGAGGGCTGAGGCACTCGTTCAAGGCCAGGGGAACTGAACCCAGGGCCTCATCTTTGCTCAGCAAACACTCTACCAACAAGGTACATCTTCAATCTTTTTTTATTTTATTTTGAGACAAGATCTCAAGTTGCCCAGACTGGCCTTAAACTAGACAATTCTCCTGCCTCAGCTTCCTGAGTAGCAGGGATAACAAGCATGCATCACCATGATTCCCAGCTATTTCTGGAACTTTTCATCATTCCAGAAAAGAACTGTGTAATCATTACCAGTAACTCCCTATTCCCTCCTGTCCCCAGTATTCTGCCAACCAGCATTCTACTCTATTTCCGTAAAAGTAGCAATTCTAGTTAGTTCATATAAATGAAATCTTAAAATATTTATCTTTCCATCTGGCTTATTTTTATTTAGCATATTATTTTTGAGGTTTACTTGTATTATAGCTTGTGTTGGAATTTTTTTTCTTTTTTTTTTTTTTGAGATAAGATCTCACTATGTAGTTCAGGCTGGCTATAAACTCACTATGTAGCCCAGGCTGGCCTCAGATCCTCCTGCCTCAGCCTCTTGAATGCTGAAATTACAGGCATGTGCCACCATACCCAACAAAAATTCCATCTTTTGGGGGTTGGGGATTTAGCTCAGTGATAGAAGGCTTGCCTAGCAAGTACAAGGCCCTGAGTTCAATCCCCAGCACCACCAGCCCCCCAAAATCCAAATTTTTTAATTTTTAAAAAAGTTTTTTGGGTTTTTGAGACAGGGTGTCACTGTGTAGCTCAGGCCAGCTCTGCAACACAGGAGGACAGAGCCTTACATGAAGGGCCTCAGGTGACTTGAAGGATGGCTCTGCTGAGGACCCGCGAACATTGCTGCTTCTGCTGTGAAGGCGTGAATATGGTCAGCATCCCATGAGCAGTGGTTCCTGAGCTGCTCCAGGGGGCAAGGTGGAGCAGCTGCTCTTAAAAAGTAATCACCATCAGACTCTCTTACTGAAGTCATTTCACAGGTTGCAGATGCCATCCTTGGAAATCAGATGTTTACACATTATGATCAGGCCCATGTTGCCCAGCTGTGTGAGAAGGCAGGCCTCCTGCAGCGGGCACTGGAGCACTACACCGACCTCTATGACATCAAGAGGACTGTGGTCCACACTCACCTCCTCAATCCTGAGGTATATAGTATGCCCCTGGGCACTTCCCTTGTGGCTAGAGTCTATGTAGTCTTTGTGTCACATGCTCTCAAAATCTGTTTGTCTGGGATTTTGGGACCAGGTGTGTGAGCCTGCCGTGCTTTTCTGCCAGGAACATGGGCAGACCTCACCTGCCCAGCAATGTGTCTGAGCCCCATGTCATTTTTCCCCAAATTCCCACTTCTGACTTAGTCTAATAGGAGAAATAGAGATAATCTTTTAACAGTGATGACCTGTTAGCACTTAGGAAACCATTAGCACAAGCTAGATTAGCTCTTGTGTTCTTATTCAGCAAATAGCTTTTTTTTGGGGGGGGTGCGCTGTGGGTTGAACTCAGGGCCTTGAGCGTGCTACACAAGTGCTCTACCACTTGAGCTAAATCCTCAATCCCTACCAAATAGCTTTGATGTCAACCGTGAACTGTTCCAGGATGAATAGTTTAGGTCCATATCTTATGCGAAGTTTACTCCTTGCTCCCATTTTTTAGCATGATAGATGGTTGCTTTTCAGTTCTGTTAAGTAGAAATTCTTTACATTTGTGACACTTGGGATGGTGCAAGACCTGATGACCTAATTATGTCCCCAGTGTTTAGCAGCATTTACAATCATGCACAGCTGCATACAGACTCCTTTTTTGTTCCCAGTGGCTCGTCAGCTTCTTTGGCTCCTTGTCAGTGGAGGACTCTCTGGAATGTCTTCGAGCCATGCTGTCTGCTAACATCAGACAGAACCTCCAGCTGTGTGTGCAGGTGGCCTCCAAGTACCATGAGCAGCTAGGGACACAGTCCTTGGTGGAGCTCTTTGAATCCTTCAAGAGTTATGAAGGTAAACTGCAGCTCCCCCACCCTGCTACTGCACCTGCTTTCCTAGATGCTGGTAGCTGCTCAGTCAAGGGAAGAATGTCACTACTGTCTTGTGCATATTACTGAATTTCAGTAACCTTTCAGGTGGTTTCCACAGGAAGAAATCAGGTTGGTTTGTGTTGGGGTGGGGAGACTTAGAATCCCTCTGTATTCTTGACATCTCTGTGGAGCCCCTTGTCTGTGAAGCACAGCCTGGCACAGAATTTATCTCACCCTGGACTGTTTGTCCTGGGTACTAGTGGAAGGGCCCAGTGTTTCTGATCTGGGCAGACCTGAGAAGGCAACTCCTTTGTTCTCTCCTGAGAGACAACACACAGTGGAAGGGCTATCACTTGGTGATGTGTGTTAAGCAGTTACCTTCCTTTGCCCTTCTGTGGGCGTCACACTAAAAAGAGTGCTATAGGTAGAATGGCTTTGTTGGGGACAGGTTAGGTCTGTTTTGGGGAGCCAGGGCAGAGCTTTACATGGATGAAGAGATCCGAGTGGGCCATGGGTCCTGGGATGTGGAGCCAGGGTCACTGAAGCCTGGGCCATCGAGGCAAGGTAGGTAGCAGTCATGGAGAAGGTAGATAAATGTTAGAAGGGCAAACATGGAGCAGTCTCTCTTTGTAGGCCTCTTCTACTTCCTGGGCTCAATCGTGAATTTCAGCCAAGACCCAGATGTGCATCTGAAGTACATTCAGGCTGCCTGCAAGACAGGGCAGATCAACGAGGTGGAGAGGATATGTCGTGAGAGCAGCTGCTATAACCCAGAGCACGTGAAGAACTTCTTGAAGGTGAGTCCAGGAACATCTCCCTCCATGCTGCTCTCACAGATAGCAAAGGTGGGCAAACTGTAGCCATCTGTCCTAAGAGGCGGAAAGCTGGGTTTATCTAGACAGTGTTTCCTTAGTCCCCAGCGTAGAGCTTCACCTTAAGGTCTAAGGGTCTTAGAAGAAAAAAATACTGTAAAGAAGCACCAAGCTGTCTGTACTCTTGTTATCCACCACGTGAGTGGAGGGAGTTGCTGTGATGTTGCACTGTATTTCAGCAGCATCCCTAGTGTGCCTATGTTGATTAGGCTCAGGTAAGTGCAGTAACAAAGAGACCGCTCAGTGCTAGAGCCATAAAGAACAAGAAGTCTGCTTGTTTCCCATGCAGCAGTCCTAGTTGGCATTTGGAGTGAGTGGGGCAGTTTTCCTTGCCACTGTCCTTCAAACACCAGGCACATGGCTACTCGGCTATCTTCTGAACCATGTCTTGAATGTTGGCTTCATGGCAACTGGAAGAAGGGAAAAGCATAGCACAGGTGGTTTTTATAACTGAGGCCTGCCGGTGGCAGGTGACACTTTGATTCATGTTCCCTTGGGAAAAATAAGATCATGTATTTCCAGGGAACCTGAAAAATATAATCTGTGTATGCGTCCAAACAGGGAGAGATGTAATTTGGTAGCTTGCTGGCTCCCTGGACGAGGTGCCATTATGATCTGGGGACTGAGCTTGTATGGAGGGCATCCCGCCATTTCAACTTGTGCCTGCTCTCTGGAAGGGCAGCCCTTACTCCAGGCTTTCTGTTTTTGAGGGCTGCCTGGTCTGTACATAGTGAGCTTCTTGGCTTACCCCAGTGATGGCAAGCCTTTTAGAACTTTCGGTGATACAAACATACGAACAGCCCACTGCAGCACCATGCTGTGGGTTTGCCACCAAGGTCTTAACCCAAAAGATACTTGGATTTATAAAGATTTGGAAAGTTATTGTCAAGTTTAGCAGAGTTCTCTTTTCTTTAACCGAATACTATTACCCTTCCCTTGCTTGTTTCCCAAAGCAAACATTGTATCCTCAACAGTGCATGCCTTAGTTGACAGCCTGTCCCTCACAGGATCACTGTTACACAGACAGTGCTGTCCCATGTGGGATGTGATCTGGGCTGGCTCTGAGGGGTCCTTGCTACCTCACCTATTCTGTGCTCTCAAACCCTCAGGAGGCTAAACTCACGGACCAGCTGCCCCTCATCATCGTATGTGATCGCTTTGACTTTGTCCATGACCTCGTCCTCTATTTATACCGCAACAACCTGCAAAAATACATTGAGATTTACGTTCAGAAGGTACTGATGGGAGGGCCACTGTGGGCTCCTAGAGTGGCACCTAACAGACTGCCTCTTCCCCCTGAGTATTTCAGAGACTGTCACTTAGAAGGGTGGCATATTAATCTCCTCAGGCTGCAAGAATAAAATACCACAGACTATGTGGTTTAAAGGTCAGAAATTTATTTCTTGCAGTTCTATAGGCCAGAAGTCCACAAATAAGTTGCTGGCAGGTTTGGCTTCTGGCAAGGTTTTGAGGCTTGAGGACGGGCACCTTGACACTGTGTCCTCTGAGGGCCTTTCCTCTTGTGTACATGCATTCTGTGTCTCTCCTTATAGGAACACTAGGCCTATGGGATTAGGGCCCCACCCTCAGCATTAGTTACATCTTTAAAGGCCCTGTCTCCAAATGCTGTCTTACTGGGGATTAGGGCTTTGACATATGAGGTTTGGTGAAACACATTTCAGTTCTAAACAGATGTTTGCCCACACCATCCAAGATCTTGGGGACCTTCTACCAATATCTTTGTGTCTGCAGCTGAAGTTGCCACCTTGACTGTTCTAGGTTAACCCCAGCCGGCTCCCAGCTGTGGTTGGAGGGCTACTTGATGTGGATTGTTCTGAAGAAGTAATTAAAAACCTAATCGTTGTGGTAAGAGGACAGTTTTCCACAGATGAGCTGGTGGCTGAAGTAGAAAAAAGAAACAGGTAAGGCATCCTTATTTGGTGTCTTCTCTTGCCTCTGGATTCTGGTGTTTATTGTCTGTATTTCTCCAGGGTGCTGTTGGGCTGGGTCTCCAGGCCCTGGCACTGTGGCTGTGGTTGGTCTTTCACATACACATCTTAGATTAAGAAATGAGTTAGTTTCTATTGGTGCTAAAGACCCTGAGGAAAAATTTAACAATTGAAATCACTTTGGAAGCCATGTCTCTCTTGATCCATAGAATGACCTAAAGTTAAAGGAGTGATTTGTTTTGTTTTTCAGGTGCTGGGGATGGAACTCAGGGTCTTGCACTTACTAGGCAAGTGCTCTACCACTGAGCTGAATCCTCAGCCTCTGATGTTTTGTTTTGTCTCATTTGTTTTAAGAATCAACTCATAAGCTGGGCATAGTGTCATACACCTATAATTCCAGCTACTTGGAGGCTGAGGCAGGAGGATCGTAAGTTTGAGGCCAGCCTGGCCAACTTGCCAAGACAGTCTCAAAATTATATTTGAAAAAAGAGTATAGCACTTGCCTAGTATGTAGGGGGCTTAGGGTTTAATTCCTGATAATGCCGAAAAAGAGGAAAAAAAATCATCCTCAGAACTTAGGGGTTGCCCTGGAATGTATAATGGTAGCCTTAAGACTTTTACATTATTTGCCACCTCTCAAAGGCTGAAGTTGCTACTTCCCTGGTTGGAGTCTCGGATTCATGAAGGCTGCGAGGAGCCTGCCATTCACAATGCGTTGGCCAAAATCTACATTGACAGCAACAACAGCCCCGAGCGCTTCTTGAGAGAGAATGCCTACTATGACAGCAGTGTGGTGGGCCAGTACTGTGAGAAGCGGGACCCACATCTGGCCTGTGTTGCCTATGAGCGGGGGAAGTGTGACCTTGAGCTCATTAAGGTAGGCAGCAGATATGCTTGTATCCTTGACTGTCCATGTTGCTCTAGACTCACAGGGCAGGCATCTGTGGGGGCTGATCAGGGTTTTCTGTGCACCTGGAGGTGGCAAGACATAAGGTACATTTCCGTGCATTCAGTTGCTTTGTTATTCTGACACTTTTTTGTGACCTGCTTATGCCATCTTTGTATGTATTATATCTGTATGCCTACTTGGTGCTG
>PVJO010013320.1:38563-52358 GCA_004026905.1 Hystrix cristata
TCCCCATCTCTTCCCAAACCCCAGTCATTGCTGGGCTTAAAACATTTGTCCAGTCCCCTGCCAGCGTCTTCCCAGGCTAGATCTGAATGTATGTAATTGTATGTGTAGGTTGAGCCATATGAACTGTTAGTGCTTAACCATTGGAGCTGAAAATCCAGAAATCTCATGTGGTTGAATCTAATATTTATTGGACTGTAAGCTCCTTGTAGGCATTTGGCCTGTTTGTCCCTTGTACTTCAAAGCCCCAAACACTCAGCAGCCAGGGATGGCATGTGTTAGGTGTGCGTGTGGAGAGCAGAAGATGGTGAAAAGTTACTAGCTTCTCCGCCTGCCCTAGTTTTTAGACAGAGCAACAAGAGGTTATGAGTAGATGTAGCCTCTCACCTGGCAGTCTCTTGAGGAAGTGATTTTTGTAAAACTGGGATTTTCCTTAGTTTGATGCCCCTAAACCACTTTTTGTTGTGATTTGCCACCTTTTTATTAAGGCACAGTTTAGTGACCTCTTTGAGATTTTAGCACTCATCTGTCCTATGAGGCAGTATATTCTTTTGGTAAGACCGAGTTTAACTGGCAAAGAGGTGCTTTTTCAAGTCGTCTCCAACCAAGAGAGAGCTGTGATGTGCAGTAGGTGCTATGCTGGCCTGCTCTTTCCTTCTTTCCTGCACACACGGCAGCCCATATCAACCTTTGCAGACACGCAGATCATTCAGCCCTGCACTCAGTGTCTGGTACTCGATGGATATGATTCTTACCAAGGCTTAGCACGTGCCTCACACATTGAAACATCCCAGTGAATAACTGATGGTTTAAAATATAATGTTCAGAGAGGGCTCTCAAGATCAGTTAGTGAAAGCACATTTTAAATTTCATAGGCCTTGAAACATTGCAGTGTGTGCGCTGTTTTGTACCTGTTATGGGCTACTTTGATAACACTTTAGAGCTGGTTTGGAGTACATGTGAGTACATAAAATTAAAAGTTTAGTTCCCAACTATACCACATTTCAAATCCTTGGGAGCTTCCTGTAGCTAATGGTGATGACTCAGACAGCAGAAGATGCAGAATGTGTCCATCATCACAGAAGGATGATGACTATGATCCTACAAACTTAGAAGGCAAGTTTTGAGACACTTTGTCTCTGAGCAGTGCAGTCTTAATGGTGTGGGGTGCTATTCATCACTCATCAAAGCACAACCTCTCACTTGGGCTCCAGCTGTCCTTACAGGTAGTAGGGAGAGGTAACTAACTCACTGAGGTGTGCCACCCAAGTAGCTTCCATTGTCTGCTTAGAGTTACACACCAGTGTGTTCATTTCAGGTTTGCAATGAGAACTCTCTGTTCAAAAGTGAGGCCCGCTACCTGGTACGCAGGAAGGATCCCAAACTCTGGGCCCATGTCCTTGAGGAGACCAATCCGTCTAGGAGACAGCTGATTGACCAGGTGAGGTGCAGAATGGGATCTATGCATGCCTGCATTGTGCCCACTATTCCTCTGATGGCTCAAGTGACTGGTTTATAGTTTCAGTTAAATATCTCACAGCTTATACAGACCTTCTTCCCTGCAGAAGTAGCTTGCCTAGAAATGGCTCACTTGCCAAGGGCAAGCTGACTTGGAGTTGTTATCAGCTTAAGGAATAGAGTTGGCCCTTATATATAAAGCAGGGTTGAGCAGCCCCCCCGTAAAAGAATATTTGATTGCATGCTCGCATGCTGGGTTCTTAAGTGTTTTCCCAGCTTAGCCTCCTGCTGACAGAAGTTAAGTGGCTCTCAACATGCCTCAGCTGACTTCCTTTATTTAGTCACCTCTGTGACTGTCTAGTACCTCCTTAGAGCTGAGTGTAATGCTGGGACCACGGTTATTATTAGATGTGCCCGTGCAGGTAAGAATCTGCTTCAGCCTCTAGGCAGGTTTCCTTCGGGTCTGGAGGAGGCCTAGCCTGTCACAGATTCACAGACATTAGCAGACAGTGCCTCTGTTATTTGCAGCACTGTGCCCATGACTGCTGGTGTCCTGTTTAAGGGTAGCCAAGACTATTGTGGGAACAAACCCTGGTCCAACAAGTAGCTTCAGCACTGAGCATAAATGATCAAGTAAAGCTCCCACCTTCACTGTACACCTTGCCAGTCTGCTGGACAAATGCTTGAAACCCAAGGGCTGGTTTTCATCTTTATCTCTACTGAATTTTACCTTCTTATTTTTGTCTGCTTTTTCCTCAATCTAATAAATTTCTCATTTTGAAATATTTTTAGATTTATGGAAGTCAGAGCCAGGAGCTGGGGATTTAGCTCAGTGGTTACAGTGCTTGCCTTGCAAGCACAAGGTCCTGAGTTCGATCCCCGCCACTAAAAAAAAAGTTAAAAAAAAAAAAAAAAAGAGCCAGGCATAGTGGTGTACATCTGTAATCCCAGCACTCAGGAGGCTGAGGCAGCAGGATTGCCATAAGTTCAGTACCAAGCTGGGATACATACTGAGACCCTGTCTCCAAAAACAAACAAAAAATTTACAGAAATCCATATTGTTTTAAATCTTTACTATATCAACTTCAGACTTACATGTCTTGAGGATTGGCCTGAGGGTTTAATAACTTCATCCAAATCTAAAAACATTGAACAAAGGGCCAGAGTCTGCTTAGATTCTCTGAGATCCACTTCCAAGTTTACATATATCAGATGTGTCCAGGTGTAGTCCAATCACCAGATACACAATATAGGTGACCTTGGGTTGGCCCTGCGGAGGGCAGCTTTAACGCGGCACCACAGTACAACCAAGGGGGCTTCTCGTCTTGTTTCTGTG
Source organism: Hystrix cristata (assembly GCA_004026905.1). Lineage (NCBI taxonomy): Eukaryota > Metazoa > Chordata > Mammalia > Rodentia > Hystricidae > Hystrix > Hystrix cristata. The sequence continues at coordinate 41,355 of PVJO010013320.1, forward strand.
GGGAGCTGCTGAGCTGGTCATTAAGTCTACTCTAATTGATCATCTGTAGCCACCTCCTGGTGGTACACTCAACTCCAGGATCCCTCTGATTGGGAGCGTATCACAGAGGCAGACTGTTTGCAATGTCTAGAGTAGATACTTATCATACAGAGTTTGCTTAGAGAAAGCACTGTCCTGAGATAACCTTAGGTTGAGCATTCTGTGTTGACTTAAACAGAAGGTAGAAATTTATTTTTGTCCTCAAAACAACCTGTGTGTATGCATTATGATTTTTCTTTTCTTTTGAGACGGGGTCTTGTTATATAGTTCAGGCTGGTCTTGAGCTCACTCTGTGGCCCAGATTGGCCTCCAACCAATGGCAATCTTCCTGCCTCAGCTTTCCAAGTGCTGGGATTACAGGTGCATGCCACCATGCTTGATTGTTTTTTGAGACAGGGTCTTACTTTGTTGCCCAAACTGGTCTCAAACTCTTAGATTCAAGTCCAGCATGGGTTATGTAGCAAGACTCTGTCTCAAAACAAACAGAAAGCGAAAAACAAACAGAAAAACAAAATCAAATTCCCGGGCTCATGAGATCTCCTGCCTCAGCCTCCCAAGTAGCTGAGACCACAGGCACATGCCAGCACAGCTGACTCTGTGTATTTGTTAAAACTGCACCGAGGGGTTTTTTGTTATTTATTTATCTATTGGTTTTTGTTTGCTTGTTCCTTTATTTTTTGTTTTTTGAGACAATCTTACTATGTACTTAAGGCTGGCCTTGAACTCACTGTGTATCCCAGGCTGGCCTTGAACTCCTGGTGATTCTCCTGCCTCAGCCTCCTAAGTGCTAGGATTATAGGGGTGTGCCACCATGCCTGGCTCTCAGATTTTTAAAGAACTGATATATTTTACTGCTGGATTGCCAGAAGGCATATCTCCTCCTGTGGATAGACCTGGGGTGCTGTGCCATGGCAACCCTTTCCCTTATTTACTCTTTTTGGTTACTTAGCTGATGTGATGGATCCCTTTCTCTAACTTGTTGGCACACCGTCTTGATTATTGTAAGCTGCACAGAGGTGGAACTTTTTTATCTTCTGCTGCCATTGAATGCACAGAGGCCACCCAAAAGGTGGATCAGGCTGTTTGGATCCTGGACCTCTTTTAGGCCCCTCAGTATCCAAGATGAAAGCTGGATGCAGTAGCATATGCCTATAATCCCAGCACTTAGGAGGCTGAGTCAGGAGGATCACAAGTTTGAGGCCAGCCTGGGCTGCATGGTGAGTTCAAGGCCAGCATAGGCTACGTAGTGAGACCCTGTCTCAAAAAAGATTCAAGGATGGCTGGGGATGAGCTCAGTGGTAGAGTGCTTGCCTAGCATGCATGAGGCCCTGGGTTCAATCCCCAGTACCACCAAAAAAAAAAAAAAAAAAGATTCAAGGTGAAAATTCATGGTCAGAAATAAATGTCAGCTATGAGATGTCATCAGCTGTCCGTTCTTCCTCAGCACACTGCCATTACTCACCTCTGAGGAACACTAGAAATGGCAAAAGTGATAGACTCCCAAAGCCACTGTAGGTCCCTGGTGCAGAGCACAAGAACAGGCTTGGTCTCTGACCTGTCGTTACTAGAAATAGCTCCTCCTTGGAAAACTTGTCTTTTCACCCTATTTATGAGGTTTTTAGTAGGTGAGTCACCTGTAATTGGACCATGGGGAGCATGGCTAGTCTTTTGTTGGTCTTGCCTTCTGAGGGTGCTTCTTAGTGTTGTCTGGTAGGAAGACTCCCTAGCTCTGGCTGCCCTTGACCTGAAGTGGATTGTGCCAAAGCAGTGGCAGTGCCCCTGCTGGCAAGGTGCTGCTGGAGGGCAGTGCTTGCTATGTATGGTGACTTCATAGAGCAAGGTAATAGTAAACTTGCATTTCACGTACCTGTTTAAATGCACTGTATTACTTGTTTTAAAGTGCACTTAGATAGTATGATCGTTGGAACAGATATTAAGGTCTATAGCCCTTTTATTTTCTTTTAGACAGGGTCTCGCTATGTAGTTCAGTCTGGCCTCAAACTCACAGTGATCCTCCTGCCTCAGCCTCCCAAATTCTAGAATTACAGGTGTGCACCACCCAGCTTGTAGCCCTTTTGATGTGGGGAAAAAAACTGATTATCAAAGTAGAGCAAACAGAGGTTGAGTCTAAGTTGCCCTTTCCTTTCTACCTTGAGGAAATTTCCCACATTCTCTTCCTTGTCTACCCTAGAATACTTTGGAGGAATCACCCCTTTCTGTTTAACTTCAAAGATATAGTCCTCCTTTTTTTTGTTTTTGTTTTGGCAGCACTAGGCATCAAACCCAAGACATCATACATGCAAGACAAGCATTCTACAGCTGAGCTTTACCCCTCCCCCAAAGATACAGTCTTGAGTCAACTTTAATCAGGTTCTTTTAAATGCTTCTTAAAACCAGGTGGTACAGACGGCATTGTCAGAAACACAGGATCCCGAAGAGGTCTCAGTCACTGTCAAAGCCTTTATGACAGCCGACCTGCCTAATGAACTAATTGAGCTGCTAGAGAAGATTGTTCTGGATAACTCTGTCTTCAGCGAGCACAGGTGAGAGTGTGCTGGGGCAGCAGTGGTGGTGGTTACATTCAGACAGCTGCTTGACTCCAGAATAATCTTGTCTTCCCTCAACCATCTGGCCTCACTTGCAGCTGTGCCCCAGTCTTACTGCCTTTTGTGTCTTCAGTCCAATCTTCTCTTCTCTTATTTAAATCTTGCTGTCTCTTAGTTCCCAGCCAAAATTTTGCTTTTCCCAGAAGCCTTCATTCCTCTTATTGCTCTGGCCTGCGCTACTCTGGAACCACAAGGCTCAGAGGAGAGCTATTTGCTAGGGATCTGCTATATTCCAAGTATGTGTTAAACACTTGAAATCATTGTGAACCAAGAAACCTTGGAAAAAAGTAGCAGGAGAGCCAGAACTGGCTACATAAATAGGGGATACTTCCTGGAAATCAGATACAGAAACCAACTGTGTGAGAACTGTGCTGGCAGAAGCAGCAGCAAGACAAAGATCTTGGGATCAGAGAATATGTTTCACCATGGTGTTAGCTAACATATTGCCACTTCAGAATTCATCAGAGCACCAAGCCTGATGGTGTGTGCCTGTAATCCCAGCACTGGGGAGGCTGAGGCAGTAGGATTGGCACAAATTTGTGGCCAGCTTGGGCTATATAGTGAGTTCAAGACCAGCCTGAACTATGTAGCAAGATCCTGTCTTACAAGAAAAACATCATCAGAGAGGCTGCACCAGGTTATAGTGTGATAACATCATAAATCCTGCTATAAAGATTTATATGATTTATTTTGTAGATGAGAAAGGCTTTTGAGGGCTCTGGTACTGCAGAAAAGAGTATGTGAGAGGGGGTTTGTTTTTAAATTTGGAAAGGCTGCATGGTAATTATGGGATGTGTATGGGATGTGACTGTGTATTTTAATACAATCATAAACTGACTACTGATAGGGTACCCGAGGTGGTGAGGGTATTCTACCTTGCTGTCTGACTGAACTACTGTCTGACTTTGTAGTTCAGAATGGCCTTGAACTCACCAGGTACCTAGCTGTGAACTCGCTGCAATCCTCCTTGCTGCCTGATCTACCTCCTTTGATAGACATTAGCTTGTGGGTACTTCCAGTCAATTACAGGTTAGGTGGCTCTGGCTCTGCCACCCCTTAAGTGCTGCTGCCTCTCCTGCAGCATGCAGAAGATCTTTGGAGTTCTTGTTCTTTTTTGTGGTGACTGTTTTACCAGACATAGTTTCATGTGTAGGTAAAAATGACCTGGGCTGACAGTATGACAGACCAGATGCCTGTAGACCCAGGTAGAGGCTATCACTGGAAAAATCCAAATTTTTAATAAATTATAAACTATCTTTTAAAATGAAGCAGTGAGGGTACAAAATAACCATGTTGATTATGATCATTATGTATACAATGTACCAATGCATGTTCTTGGTAAAAAATAAAAAATAAATAAAAAAAAATAAAATGAAGCAGTGAGCTAGCAATTGAATAAAGAAGTCTGAGAACAGAAAATAATGAGAAGGGCTGGGGATTTAGCTCAGTGGTTAGAGTGCTTGCCTTGCAAGCACAAGGCCCTGAGTTTGATCCCCAGCACCAAAAAAAGGAAAAGAAAAGAAAATAATGAGAGCAGCTTATAGGACAGTCTGTTGCCAGATCCCATTGAACCCAGGCTGTGATTCTTCTATAAAAGTCAAGGAAACAAAGCCTGAGGGCCTACAAACAGTACAACGTCTAGTAAGAAATCCCTCCTCATATGGCAGTAGTTACATTAAATGTAAATGGATCTTGCATTCCAGTTAAAAGATTACAAGATCTGAGTGAGTAGAGAAAGAAAACAATGAATATGCTTTTTAGGTAATTTTTTTCTTTTTTTTTTTTTTTTTTTGGTGCTAGGGATCGAACTCAGGGCCTTGCGCTTGCAAGGCAAGCACTCTAACCACTGAGCTAAATCCCCAGCCCCAAATATGCTTCTTATGAAACATCTAAAACATAAGGTTTATGAGAAATTGAAAATAAAAGAATTTAAAAAGCAAAATAAGACTGTCTCAAAAAACAAAAAAACCATCATGTCCTATTTTAGTTTTATAGTAATTCTACATTAGAGTAAGTAGCTTGCTACCCAAACATCCACTTCACTGTCTTGAGTAATTTAGTATTCATTTTAATAGCATCTTGACTACTTTTGGCCTTTTATCTCTTTGCTTTGGAATCTGTTTGTCTCGTTCCATAAGTAGATAAATAGGGATTGTTACTGGCATTTCACTGGATGTAAGTGAAAACCTGATGTCTTTTATCACGATCTTCTGATCATTCACAAATTATACCAAGCTGTTAACTATGGCTGAGTGGACAGGGCTATAGATGGTCATTTTGTTCTTACTTGTCATCTGGTTTTTCTTCTTCAGTCATCATATTTAAGCTGGGTATGATGGTACACACTTGTAATCCCAGCTACTTGAGAGGTTGAAGCAAGAGGATGGCAAATTCAAGGCCAGCCTGGGCAACTTAGTTGAGACCCTGTCTCAAAATTTTAAAAAGGCTGGGAGTATAGCTCAGTGGTAGAGTACTTGCCCTGGGTTCAATCCCTAATACTGGGGGAAAAAAACATTCATGTGTACTTATTGAATACGTGGTATGAAAATTTATTGAAACAAACTTACAGTGCAATTAACTGTCAACAGTTATGCTTCCTTTTAGAGTATCTTTACTACTGTCTGTTTTATATATTCATTCATTCATTCATTTGGGAGGGTGCTGGGGATTGAACTCAGGGCCTTGCGCTTGCTAGGCAAGCACTGTTCCACTGAGCTAAATTCCCAACCCTATATATTCTTTTAAGTGGATTTATTGCCTTTAAAAAAAATTAACTGGGGGCTGGGGATTTAGCTCAGTGGTTAGAGTGCTTGCCTTGCAAACACAAGGCCCTGAGTTCTATCCCCAGCACCAAAAATTAAAAAAAAAATTAACTGTTTTATCAGTTACTTGGAGAGGTGTGCTAAAATTGAGTAACAAGGTATTTTGCCAGTCTCCTTCTGGTTAATTTTTCTTTACATGTTTGAGGCTATATTATTAGGCATATGTTTCAGAATCATCTCCCTGGTGATAAAACCTTTCATCATTATGCACTTGGTCCTCTACCAAATAATACTTTTTATCTTAAAGTCTGTTTTGTGATACTCATATAAGTACATCAGCATTTTTAGGTATGGCATTTGTGCCACCACACCTGGCTGACACGACAGTTTTAGCAAAATAAAGATCCCTAAAAAAAAAATAAATAAATAAAAAATAAAGATCCCTATTACTCTGTATGTATTAAAAATGTATAACACAGTGCCTTTTTAATAAATGGAACAATTGACTGTATTATATTGGGCATCTCTCTTACACTATGAAAAGATTAAAGGGTAAATGTCAAAACTATATTATTATATATTATATTTAGGAGAGTATATACTGATGACCTAGTAAGTTCTTCAGCAAATCACAAAAAAAAAAACCACATTGAGAACTAGAGAGGGAGGAGGGGGAAAGGAAGGAAGGGAAAAAGAAACGAAAGGAAAAAGAGGAGAAAAAAACACATAAACCTTTAGTGAAAAACCAGTAAGACTATGTTAAATTTATGAACTTTGTCATAAAGAAAATGAGAAAAGGAAAAGATACAAATAGGGGGAAGATATTTGCAACATAACTAACAGAAGACTAGTATGGAGAAGATGTATGTAATGAAAGAAAAACATAACCTAGTTAAAAAAAAAACCAAGCAGAGCACTAGAACAGGCCCTTTGGGGAAAGGAAAGGAAGTTTATGACTCTAAGGCAGGAATTGGCCCTCACCATGGGGAGGAAGGAGGTGCAGAGGGAGGCTGCTGTGTGCCTGCTCCCAGTCCTTTTGCTCTTGCAGAATGGCAGGACTCTAGCTCTTTCAGTCAGTGCTGTGGAGGATGTGGAGCAACTGGCCTGTTTGGCGGCCCTGCTGGGAGTGCTCATTATACTTTGAAAACAGTTTGGTGCCAGAAGACACATTCCATCTCCTCATTATGAGCCCTAGAGGAACAGCTCATGCATATTAGGAGACGTGCATAATGCTCAAAGTAATGTGGTTTCCAATAGCAAAAATCTAAGAATAATCCAGGTAGCCATCAATAAATATATTGTGATGTAGTCTAACTGTAGAATACTGGACAACGCTGGAAATCAATATTTTTTTCCCTTTTTTTTAACCTAAGGACAGGGTCACACTGTGTACCTCAGGCTGACTTCGGACTCATGATCCTCCTACCTCAGCCTCTCAAGTCTGTCTGTCCTTCCTTTTTTTTTTTTTTTTTTTTTTTAATGCGTTACTTGGAGCTTGAACTGAGCTATATCCCCAGCTCTTTTTTTTTGTTTCTTTATTTTGAGACAGGGTCTCACTAAGTGCCCAGATTGGCATGCACCATCACACCTGGCTTTTTTCTTTAAAAATTATCATACAGTAAAATTGACCTTAAACAAATAATTGTATAGATTTGTATTACCATCACAATCAGAATATAAAATAAGTTTGTTTTTGTTTTTATTTTTTCTTTAGAGACAGGGTCTCGCTATATATTCTAGATTGGCCTTGAACTCACTATGTAGCCAGGGCTGGCCTCAAATTTCAGCCTCAGCCTCCCAAGTGCTGGGATTACAGGTGTGGGCCATCATGCCTAACTAGGATACAGAATAGTTTTATTACCCTGTAACACTCCCTTTCGCTAGCCACCTACACCTCCTGCTAGACCCTAATACCTGGCATCCACCCCTCCAGTCTCATTTTGCCTTTTCCAGAACATCATGTTAATGTAATCACACAATATATGCTCTTTTTTTTTGTTTTGTTTGTTTTTTTTTTTCCGGTGCTGGAGATCAAACTCAGGCCCTTGTGCTTGCCAGGCAAGCACTCTAATCACTGAGCTAAATCCCCAGCCCCACCATGTGTGCTCTTAAGACTGACTTTTTTCACTCAGCCTGAAGCCTTTGAGATGCATCCAATTTGTTGTGTGCATCAGTAGTTCATTCTTTTTTATTGCTGAATGGTGTTCTTTGTATAAATGTACCATATTTGTTTATTCACCCTTTGAAGGACATTTGGAAAGAAAGAAAGGAAGGAAAGCAAGGAAGGAAGAAAGAGCTGGGCATGGTAGCACACACCTGTAATCCCAGCACTTGGGAGGCTGAGCCAGGAGGATCACTGTGAGTTCAGGGCCAGCCTCAGCTACATAGTGAGTTCAAGGCCAGTTGGAACTACAACAAAAGACCCTGTCTCAATAAGTGAATGAATGAGTGAGTGAATGAATGACATTTGGGTTATTTTCAGTTTAGGGTAAATATGAATATGAGACGCTATAAACATTTTTGTCCAGGTTTTTGTTTGAACATATCCAGTATGGTATGTGTATTTCAGACCATTTAAGAAACTGCCAAACTGTTGTTTTCCAGAATAAATGTATCATTTTAGATTCCCATCAACAGTTTGTGACAGTTTCAGTTGTTCTAAATCTTCATCTGTACTTGTTAATATCAGTATTTTTTTATTTTAGCCATCCTAATAAGTATATAGTGGTTTTAACTTGCATTTCCCTAATAGCTAGTGATATTGAACAATTTTTATGTGCCTATTTGCTATCCATATAGCCTCCTCAGTGAAATGTTATTTCAAATCTTTTGCTTGTTCTTTGATTGGGTTGTTTTTTTATTGCTGAGTTTTGAGAGTTCCAAGTCCTTTGTTGGAAATGTGGTTTGCATGTAGTTTTCTTATCCATTACTCTTTTTACTCTTTTACTGTCATTCACAGCAAAAGTTTTAGTGTTTGTTTTGTAGTCCAGGTAGACCTCGAACCTACAGTCCTATTGCCTTAGCCTTCCGAGTGCTGGGATGATAGGTGTGCGCCACCATGGATAGCCTAAAATTTTAATTTTGATAAAGTCCATTTCATGAATTTTCTTTTATAAAATGTGCTTTGATGTTAAAAAATCTGCCAAATCCTAGGTCACAAAGATTTCCCCCTATGTTTCATTCAAAAGTTGTATAGTTTTTCATTTTAATTTAGATTTATGATCTTATGATTGTCGAGGTGTGAAGTTTAGGATAAGCTCACCTTTTTTCATAAGGCTGTCTAGTCATTCTGGCATTATTTGTTGAAAATACTGTCCTTTCTCCACTGAATTGCTTTTGCATCTTTATCAAAAATCAGTTGGCTAGGTAGTATTATTCTTCCAACTTTATTATTTTTCAAAAAAATTTTAGCTGTTCTAGTTCTTTGCTTTTTAAATTTTAGATAAAAAAGCTGATCTATCCTACAAGAAAATTTGCTGAGATTTTGATTGGAATTACCTGAAGTCTATAGACCAATTTAGAGAAAATTGATATATCTTGCTATGTTGAGGCTATAAAGGTGATAATGTCTCTCTGTTTATTTGGTTAATTGATTTCTTTCAGTAAGTTAAATTTCTGTCATATAGCTCATGCATATTTTATTAGATTTGTATCTAAGTATCTGACTTTTCTAACAGTTATTGTAAGTAGTTCTGTTTTTTTAATTTACAGGTACACGTTGGTAAACATTACTTGTATATATAGAAATACAGGGTTTTTTTGGGTTTTTTTTTTTTGGTTTTTTTTTTTGGTTTTTTTTCTTTCTGGTGCTGGGGATCAAACTCAGGCCCTTGTGCTTACAAGGCAAGCACTCTAATCACTGAGCTAAATCCCCAGCCCCCAGTTTATTTTTTATGTTGACCTTGTATTCTACAACCTTGCTAAGCTTATTTATTTAGTTCTAGGATTTTGGGGGGGGAGTAAATTCTGAGAGTTTTTTCCTTTGGGGTTTTTTGTTTGTTTTGTTTTGAGATGTTCATGTGAGCTGCTGACGCTGAACTCCTGGGCTCAGCACAGCCCTCCTGCCTCAGCCTTCTGAGTAGCTGGGACTAGATGTGCACCATAGTGCCTAGATCATTTTTTTTTTTTACAGACGTTTCTTTGCTGCTTTAATTTTTAAATTTTCTTACAAAAATTTTTTTTTAGATCATTTTTTTTTAGTGTGACACTTTAGATATACATAATGACCACATTCATCATAGGGAATTTGTACCTGTCATGATATGTCTTGCTTCTTGCTTCTTCTTTTATTCCCCTTTCCCTGCCCTCCCTTCAACCCCTCTTTTCCTCCTTATTTAAAAAGCTTTGTTTCCATTTTTTTCCTTCTATTCTTTTTTTTTTTTGTCCTCTCTTCCTTTCCCCCTCCCCCCTTGCTCCCCTTCCCTTTTGAGCAATTTCTTCCCTTTTCTCAATATATATTATACATTTTGGTCCTTATTTACACGTTCAGTTTCTTTTTTTTGGTGCTGGGGATCGAACTCAGAGCCTTGGCTTGCAAGGCAAGTACTCTAACCGCTGAGCTAAATCCCCAGCCTTTCAGTTTCTCAAACCAGAGAAACAATGCAGTATTTAAACATGTGTCCAATTTATTTCACTTAAGAGTTTGGGGAGCTGGGGATTTAGCTCAGTGGTTAGAGTGCTTGCCTTCCAAGCCAAGGCTCTGAGTTCGATCCCCAGCACCAAAAAAAAGAGAGGGGGGTTTGGTCACATCCATTTAGCTAGAAATGTCTCAAGCTTATCCTTCTTTATGTCAGAGTAGTACTCCATTGTAAAAAAGAATACATTTACATTTTCTTTATCCATTCATCAATTGATGGGCATTTGGGCTGTTTCCAAGATTTAGCTATTATAGACTGCTGCTATAAACATGGATGTGCATATATCACTGTGGTATGATGCTTTTAATTCTTTCAGGAAGGTACCAAGAAGGGGAATACTGGGTCAAATGGAACCTCTACTTTTAGTTTTTTGAGGACTCCTCACACTGATTTCCACAGTGGTTGCACCAGTCTACATTCCCACCAGCAGTAGAAAAGGGTTCCTTTTTCCTTGTCAGCATTTCTTATTGGTTGATTTCTTGATAATAGCTATTCTTTCTGGAGTGAGATGGAATATCAGCGTTGTTTTAATTTGCATCTCTCAAATGACCAGTGATGTCGAACATTTTTTCATTTATTTATTTGCCATTTCCACTTCTTCATCTGAGAAGTGTCTATTCATTTCAGATGCCCATTTTTGGATTGGGAGGTCTATTTTTTAAAGTTCTTTATATATTCTAGATACTAGTCCTTTGTCTGAGGAACAGCTGACAAAATTTTTTTCCCATTCCATGGGTTGTCTCTTTGCTCTGTTGGTGGTTTCTTTTGCTGTGCAGAAAAGTTTTTTAATAAGATGAGATACCAGTTATTGGTTTTTTGTAATATTTCCTGGGCACTCAAGGGTTTTGTTCATAAAGTCTTTGTTTATACCTGTGTCTTCAAAAGTTCTACCTGTTCTGTCTTCCAGCAGATTTAGTGTTTTTGTTCTAATATTTAGATCTTTTGATCTCTTTTTTTTTT
>PVJO010013321.1:0-52284 GCA_004026905.1 Hystrix cristata
GTGGTATGACGATTTTAATTCTTCTGGGAAGATCCCCAGTAGGGGAATAGCTGGGTCAAATGGAACCTCCAGTTGTAGTTTTTTGAGGAATCTCCATATTGATTTCCACAGTGGCTGGACCAGTCTACATTCCCACCAACAGTGGAGGAGTGTTCCTTTTTCCCCACAGCCCCGCCAGCATTTGTTATTGGTTGATTTAAAATCTGTATTATTTTTGGTTGCTAGTCTGAAGTCTAGTTACATTAGTTTAACAAGAAAATAAAATTTATTAGTAGAGGCACTGATAATCCTAAAAGTCAGTGTTGGTTTGGGGCTCAAACTTATCTGGGACCATCCTTTTGTTTATCTCTCTCCAGGTCTTGTATCTGCTTTCCTTGTTATTGGTTCTGAGCAGGATACCTTGAAGCCAATAAAGAGACATGGCTGTGGATACAAAGAGTGCAGGAGATACATAATCTTTAGGGCATCTAATCTTTGAAGGCAAGCTCCTTTCACATGGTTCATATTACTTGCTAGAAAAGAATGGATTGACTCTATTTGGATGATTTATTTGCTTCTGTAGTAATCACTAAATTTAGGGGCAAATGGTGTTTTATTGACCAACCCAGGTTGGTAGGATTGACACATCATTGGCATCATGTCACAGAGGGGAAGAGCAATTCCCAAAAGAAAAGAGCATTTAGTTGCCAGAGGAGAAAAATAAGTCTGTGACACTCTTATATCATAGTTTCTGTGGTTCCAAATTTTTCAGATCCCTTCAAGACATTTCATGAAAATAGCAATAGTAATAGGCATTGCTGGACACTTTTTCCCTTCATTTCCCTACGTTGTAAGATATTGAAGATGAATCATGGAGATCCTGCCAGTTATTTGCATGTCCATTAAAGGGAAATAATAATATATATATATTTCTATTATTTATGATGATTCCTAAATTGTTGCTGCTAATTAATAAAAGTAAGCTATTTAATTTAAAATGAAAATATTATAACATATTTTGCAGCACATATAATCTTGTATATATGACACGCTAGACGGAATGTGAGCTCCTCTCTTCTTGCACATCTGCTGTCTTTCCAGGTTCACTTTTATTCTGGCCAAAGTACCGCAAATCCCCAAATCCTAACGTTAGTATAATTTTACATGTATTGCTCTGTTTCTGGAATGTAGGCTTTTATCCACTGCACGCTTTTAATTTAAGGAAATCTATGCGGTCCACAGTTTGTATACTTTGAATTGACCTAACTCTGACTCCTGCTCCCTCCCTCACTAACCTATTGATAGCATTGTAAACCAAAAGAGGGATTCCACAGTGAATTTGACAACTCCTCTACAAGACAGATAGCAGTGTTAACTTTAAATTACATTTGAGGAAACCAAGGCCCTGAAATATCACATACAGATGATAAATAATGTAGTCAAAACACAAATCCAGGCAGATTAATTTTAATCACTATAATATATTGCCTCTCATTCAAAGGATGTTTATCAAATGAGTAGCTTAATGATTATGAGTGCAAACCCTGCCACTGTGTCATGCCTGACTGGAAAAAAAATAAGTTAAAATGAAAAAGAAGCCAAAATCAGGATTAGTTTATTTAAAAAATGACAGATGAGCCAACCCTTTTAGACTTCATAAATGTAATATTGATTGGCCTTTAGAGTAATGTGAGGATATTTTTATACAGTACAATATGTTTCTGGGAGAAATTTTTGATCCGTTAAACACACACACACACAATTTTCCAATGTGACCTGTTAATTCAAAATATACCATATAGATTTAGTATCTAGTTTATTCCTTGAGACAAGCCTCATCATCTTGCTACTTCCCTCATTAATAAGGTAAATAAGTATCTGGCACTGATACATTTTTATGCATGTTAGTTACTTTTCCATCACTATAACAAATGCCTGAGACAATCAACTTAAAAACAGAAAAGGCTCATTTGGGTTTTGGTTATAGAAGTTTCAGTTCATGACTGGTTGACCCCATTGCTTTGGGTCTGTGGGGAAGGCCACACATAGTGGTGGGGCAAAACTATCACCTCATAGCCTAGAAACTAAAGAGAGGAAGAGGAAGCCACTGGGGTCCTGCTTTCATCTTGAAGGACTTAGCTCCCACGACCCGAAGACATTCCAGTAGGCCCCATGTCTTAAAAGTTCTGACTCTTCCCAACAATGCCACTCTGAGGAGGAAGCCTTTAACACAAGAGCGTTTAGGGGGATCATTCCAGATTCAAACAAACAATAGCAGTATATTCTGTAGCTTTTAAAAAGTCATACCTTGCAATAAACTTTACTAAATGTGTGAATATTCTCCAGAAATATGAGACATATTCATGGAGGAGGTGAACCTACTCAAAGCTCAGATTTCCTACAAAAGCAGGATGGCAACTTGAATTACTTACACTGAAGAACATGTATGAATGTAACACTCTTATAATGGGTCACGCCTGGTGGACAGTAGCAGGGGGCACTATAAAATTTTGATTTTATAGTACATGAAGCTCCTAAAATCAATTTCTTTTTTGTTTGTTTTTGTTTTTGTTGTTTTTGGGTTTTTTTGGTGATAGGGTCTTGCTATATAGTTGGCTGACCCTGAACTCACTATGTAGCCCAGGCTGGCCTCAAACTCACGGCAATCCTTCTGCCTCAGCCTCCTGAGTACCGGGATTACATGCGTAGGCCACCATACCTGGTTTGATTTCTGCATAGTGGGAGGAGTTTCTCAGATCATACCCAATAAAAAGTTATCATCATCATCTCTAAAGAATATAGTTGTAAAAAGTCTTTGAGTGTTGTGAGGGAACAATTCTGCAAAATATACCTAGAGAAAAATAACTTTGATTAAATTTAGCTTTTGAAAAATTCGAGACAGTTGTGTATAGACTAGAGCTGTGTGTGTATATTGACATACACTTGATAATACTGTGGTTCTCAATGTGAAGTCAGAAAAACATTACAGATGAAGAATAAGGAAAATCTAAACTATAGGTCAAACTATATGAGTATTTTTTTTAAATAACAGAGGTTGGATAACAATTTTATGTGATTTAGTTCTCATTTGTTTCAGGGCTTAAATATTATTTAAATAAGAGAGAATTGGAATTCATTTTCAGGACCATACTATTTATATTTGAAGTTTGTTGAATATACAAAATTAACTATGTTTGGATGACATTTTTGAGATGCTAATAAATATTGTATTTTTCCTCCTTTTTTTGTTTCTTTTCGCTCCCTGTGAAAATGAAAAGCTTGCTCTAGTTTCAAAAGGCCTAAAGCCATCACAATTATGCAAAGTGACACTGGTAAGCATTGAAGAGAGATTCCGAGGAGACTTTTTGGTGAAAGTTACATCTTATGCCCTCTCAGGATGGGCAGGAGGGGAAATGAATGGGAAGAGATATGGGTGTTCCTGGGTCAGATCTCGCTATACTTTGTAGTTTTCTTCTTGCTATGTATGAAATCCTTATAAAATAACCACATCACCCCACATTTTTTTCTGGACCTTCGTCACCCCAGTTACTATTTTTTCACTCTAGCTAGAGTAATAAGTGAAAGACACTTTAGACATGATTGTGTCATTCTTCATCAGTGAGTTCTTATACCTTTGTAGACTGAAGTCTAATCTTTGCATGGCCATTGGTCCTGCACATTTGCACTGTGTGTGCTGTTTGTTTTTTAAATTCCTTGGAGGTGCTATATTCCTTTCTACTATTGGGGCTTAATATAAGCTGTTCCTTCTGCCAGAATATTCTTGCAAGTAGTCCATAACTTTCACTGATTTTTCAGATCTTAGCTCAAGTTTTTTTGAGGAATCTTTTAGTCAAGCACAGATTTCTTTGTTGCATATTCACAATGCATTTTGTAACTCACCTTTATAGTAATTTTGCAGTTTCAAATAATCTTTGCATTATGTGATCGCTTGTTACATGTGTCTTTTTTTTTTTATTAGAAGAAAGGCTAATAAACTCTAGCCCACAAGACAGATCCAGCCTGTTTGCTGTTTTTGTAAATAAAGTTATATTAAAAAATAACCTTATTCATTCATTTATGTGTTGCTTATAGCTGCTTTCTGATATAGTACATTAGCAACTATGACAGAGACCGTATGCTCCTCAGGGCCTAAAATGTTAACTATTTGGCCCTATCCTGTGTATGCCTATGGAATTCTGAAAATAGGATAAAATGTTTGTTTCCTTCTGGCATATGGCAAATCAGTGTACTCAACACATTAACCTTAGAAAGTTCCTGTCCCTCCCTTTTCTTTATTGTGATCTCCCCAGACTTTCATCCTTCTCTGCTGCTTGCAGAGTCCTTCCTCTTAGTCAGTGGATTCTATCAATGGGCACCAAGATTCCATGGCATGATATAGGGGAAATTGTGGGTTCTTCATAACTCTCTATCTGAAACATATACAAGTCAAACCTTTATCTTGCTCATGTGGGCCTCTTCCTAAAGCTTCATTGTACCATATTATCATCATAAAAGACTCTCCATTGCTTTCCTTAATTTCACCAAAAATTTTTTCCCTAGAAAGGCCTTTGAGATGCAATCAGAAACAGAATCAAATTATATATACAAGCATATCTGCTTGTATATATTATTGGGGTCATAGAGGGAAAACAGAATCCAGAGATGAGTTTTTTAAGACAGAAATTAATAGCAATAATTGGTTAAATAGCTGATGGAGAGACTGAGAAACCACATAGGGGACATTGAGGCAGTCCAGAGATTAGCAATGGTAGGAAGCTGTTGCCATCACTGTGCTAGAAAGAGAAAGCGAGAAACATGCAGAACCTGGATCATGGGGAAGATATAGCTGTTCCTGGAGAAACTGCAAGTGCAGAAGGAGATGCTGTATTAACTGTTTTCTGTCGCTACAAGTAAATACCTCAGGCTGAGTATGAAGAAAAGCGGCTAATTTAGTACATCATTTTGAAGGCTGAAAGTCCAAGATCATGCAGCTCTAACTATTTGGCCTGCAGTGAGGGTGACCCTGGCTGTGTCACAGCATGGCGGATGGGATCATGGCAGGAGGGCTTGTGACAGAGGTCACCTGAGATAGGAAACTCAACAGAGTAAGGGGGCCAGTCTTAAGGGGGCCAGTCTTACTTTGTTTCGTAACTTGCTCTTCCAAGAACTCATTCTACGAGACCAACATTAATCCTTTCTCCCCCATGACCTAACCACTTTCCACTAGGCCGCATCACTTAAAGTTTCCACCAATTTAAGAGGCCCAAGCTTCCAACATGTGACCCTTTGAAAAACACACTGTGTTTGATTTTCAGAGCCAATGGTCATAAGACAGCAGATTTAATAGGGGTCATTTACAGTATTCACCCAGAAGCCAAATGCAGAAGGTACCGAATGTCTATCTAGGCACCGGAGACCCAAAAGATCCAATTGAGGGCTGGGAGCTCAAAGCACTGTCCCACGTACCTCTGTGTCTGCACATGATGGCTGGAGCCAGGATACGATGCTCACATCAGAAATGACAACCAGAGCTCCTCCGAAGGAACAGCAGCCATCCTCAACGACAGCAAGGCCCTGAGCTCCTTCCTCGACGAGGACAGCTGAGCCCCCTCCGGAAGAACCAGCCGCAGCAGAGTTTCTCCTGGGAAACAGCCCGCCAACTAGCTACGGCTCCCACTCTGTCTTATGTTGCATCAGCAACAACCCTCAGGTGGATCTCGTACGCCCAGCATCACACGAACTCAGTCCAGCTGGGCGTGCTGGCTCAAGTTGACCATATTAGGTCCACCACACACACCCAAACCGTATCTCTAGTTTCATCCATTCACCCTCCCACTGGCCAAGCATAGCCAAGAGCAGTTGACTAGGAAGCCTGTAAACTGCATTCTACAAGGCTGGCACCTTTGAGATGAACATCAACAGCAGAACAATGAAGTACAATGAGAGAAAATAGGCTAAGCACCAGTGCATCTTTTAACAGGACACAAACTAGGTCATTCAGTGTTAAAATCCCATTTTTTCAGTTTTCAGTTTCATTAGCTTTTTACATTACCTTGTTATCAAGAAATGTAAGTAAAAGAAAAGTGTTCAGAGTATGATCTAGAATCAGGTCAAAAACTCTCTAAGAGGTTTGGGGATTTAGTTCAAGTGGTACAGAGCTTGCCTCGAAAGCTCACGGTCCTGAGTTCAATCCCCAGCACCAAAAAACAAACCAACCAACCCACAAAACCAAAAAAACTGCTTTCTAACAATACAGGTTGTCCTGCTCTGAGTTTCTTAAAACTACCTTTACTTAAAGATAGTAAATTTTATCAGTAAATAAATGATCACTCAGCTCTTGCATATATTCAATATTTTTCAGCATCTCCTCTGATTGGCATTCCAGGAATTTTCTGTTTCTAAACTCATTCTTAAACCCAGAGAGAGGAGAGACAGACAGAGACAGAGACAGAGAGAGAGAGAGAGAAAGGAGACTTTTTCCCGCTTAGTTAACTTTCTCTTGTTGCTGAGACAAAATACCCGACACTCAAAGTTAGGAGAAGAAAGATTTATTTAGCTCACAGTTTTTAGAGGTTTTGGCCCACAATTGACTGGATCCAAGGCAAGGTAAGCAAGGAGGTAAGCAAGGGGTAGGCAAGCATCTTTCTAGCCCTTGTATCTTATCCAGGCTGCCAAGATTAGGGTGGTGCCAAACCAATCAGTGGATTGATTCAGTAATCACACACCCTTAATCCCAGCATCACACACTCTAGATTCAGCCACCTCTGAAGAAACCCCATCTATGACCGCATGAGACTTTAGGGGGACATCTAGACACAAACCATAACACCACTGATTATATTTCTTCAAATTCAATTGCTAGCTCGATTCACAGATATAGATCCAAAGTGCTGAGTTTTTGTGGTGAATTTTGTGGTTAATTATACTCTCCTTTGTCTTTGAGAGCCAAACTCATTGAAAACAATGCGTACTTTTTCTCTGGGCAAGGAACAAAATATCCGCTTTATTTCTGGAAAAGGTGGATTGAAGAGTACAACTACGACTGAAAGAGAAAATATGCTTCTTATTCAAACTGATTTAAACTTACCAGAGAGGACAGATTAATTGCAGGGCTCTGAGTGCTCACTGTTTTTAGCTCACTTTCACCTGTTAGTAAATCAACCTTTATTCTTTAGGGTCATTCAAATAACAAATTGGATGGAGCAATGAGAAATAATTTTCAGTACTCCTTCGTGGAGAGGATAATACAAAACCTCTTTGTACAAATGAGAGGAGACAGAAAATAAATGTTCATCTCAGTTAAATCATAACTGAATATAAATTATCAATCACTCATCTTGACACAACCCTGGGGGTCGGGGGTCTTGGGTGGTCCAGCCCTCCCTCCCCCCTCGGGAGTGTTGGGGACTGAGGTGGTACCCAGCCCAGGCTTGACTCCCATTCCGACACAGAAGGTTGAAGGAGAGTCAGATTGAGACCAAAATGCCAAAGCAAAAGTAACTTTTAATAAAGCAAAAGCAAATACAAAGCAGCTTTCTCTCAGTGAGAAAACTAGGGATGCCCAAAACTGAGCCACCATCAGGCACAGGCCCATTACACAGCTTTTATAGGACCTGACTAGGAGCCTACCCTGACTTTCTCAACTGAGGGTGTCACTACTTGATTCGTCAATTGGCTCATTACTAGGGAAAATGAGGAAGGGTCTCTGGAACTTTCCACTAGGGTCTGGAGTCAAACTTTTTTTTTTTTCTAACTTCTATAAAGGCAGTCTCACAAGGTACAGTGTAGAGAGGAAATGTGACCACAGGGTGTCATTCTCGCTGGCAGCGTTAACCACAGGAGCTGCTGCGACCTGCTTTTGCTCTGGATAAAGTGCCCTATCTCTCTTCTCCGGGGGCGCCTTTCGTTCTAGCCCTGCCTAACATGCCCCCTGCCCCTACAGTCTAAAATCTGATTTTGGTCCAGCGTAGGCTTTTTGGTTACCAATACACATGCAATCAATCCATGCTTTAAAATGTTTGCAAATCAGATATTCCTAATTAGAGATTACAGTTTTTATATTTAATTTTATTTGCCTTAAAACTCAAGTTTAACAAATATATTGTGTGTTATTATAGAAGCTAGGACAAAATACACAAAAATATATTGTACACTAACATAATAACCATTCAAGTCTGAAAAGAATACTAGAAATATGATTGGAAATGTTAAATAATTTTATGATTGAATATATTTTCCTAATAGAAAATATAAGTGGTCAAAGTAAAAGCAAATGGAGTTTCACTGTCCAAATCCATTTCTTTTAGATTGAGTATAAAGATGAAATATATTCCCTCTAGGTGGCAGCAAATGAAATCTTTTAAAATACTAGTACCTCTGATAAAGTAGCAGGAAGAACACATCCTTATTGGCAACTAGATTATATGGAGAGAGCTAAGAATTTTGACAGAAACAACTTGCAAAATGTGTTGGCAAATCAAATAAGCTGTACCAAACTTGCTATGATCACAGACTACTTGTATTGATCTCTCGATGTCAAAATTTTAACACCAGTTCTTCCACAAACTTATATTTTGAGATAATACCACAGACAAACTGATGTAACAGTAATTCCCTGTTACGGTTTGGACACAGTTTGAGCGTATTCCAAGGGTTCAAGTGTAGGTTGCTGGGTCCACAGTGTGGTTGTGTGGAGGAGGTTGAACATTTAAGAGAGGGGGCCTCTTGGAAGGTGCTTAGGTCATTGGAGGCTCTGCCCTTGGAAAGAAGCAGGGAAAACTGGGGAAGCCAAACTCACTTTTATAGCAGTCCACTCTGGTGGTGACTGATCAATCCTGAGATAATGGCCTTGCTCCCATGTCCCTCTCGTGTGCTGTCCACCACAGGATGCCAGCCAGCCTGGAGTAATACTGTATGAAGTTCCTCCTAGATGCAGCTTCAGGGTCATGTGCTTCCCTGGCTCCAGAACTGTGAGCATTATCTTTCTCTTCTGTTTACATTTCCAGCTTGTGGTGTGGTGTTACAGAAACTGAAAAAATAATAAGATACGCCCTCAGTCTGCTCTTTTCCTTTACATCCCCATTTTTCTGTTTTATTTAATGTTGAAGACAATTTCTGTCTTCTTTTACGACAGTCTGAAGTAAAATCTTCCTTATTGTTTTAATAAGTGTAAAAATAATTTCAATTTTTTAATGTTTTACTTTATTTCAAAATTGCAGCATATAGCATATCAATCATTCTGAATGGTTTAAAACTGCACATTATTTTTAAAGTGTGTTATTTCTCACATGAGTACACCCTCTTAAAAGTCCTCTTCATCATCTAACTTCTCATTCAACTGAATATTTTTCATTTATTGGCCTCCTAAGTGATCTAATAGCTCCAAATCTAATTCCACTCTACATTGTATACACGGAATTCCTAGGCTTCATTCCTAGGTAATGGGTAAAAATAATTATGTTTATTTAACATCACACATTTCTTAATTGTAGGACCTCAGTTTTCTCAGTTTCTCCTGAATGTCCTCCCTTTCCACAAGGATCTCAATTAGAAAGGTGTTTCCGAGCTTCTAGATATTGTATTGTTTTGTTTTGTTTTCAGCTCTTTTCTGCTCAGAGTATTTCCTTGTCCAAGAAGCTGATTCAGGAAGATTTAAAACTCATCGTCCCAGCTTTTGACTTTCTTTAAAGGTATCTCAAACCTCACCTTTAATATATCTGGCAGCAAACTCTAATTTAGGCACCTCTGTCCATTGTTACCTTCCCTCTCACCTTTTGTGAGAAAATCTTCTGACATATTTTCTCCTTCACTTGCGTCATCTACCCACTAATCCAGAGTTTAACTGGTGGAGAGCTACATACACTTTTGAACATAGAGACTAATGATTTTAATTATCTTGTTTAAGTACCTACTATGTGGCATGAATGGGACAAAACACTTGAAAAATATTGGTTCTAATACTCAGAATAACCCCAAGTAGTTTAGTTAATATCTTCATTTTATAAATGAGAAACTAAGATTTAGAATGTTTAAAAGATTTATCCCAAATAGTAAATAAGCTAATTGGATGAATTCAAAGCCTATGCTTTATTCACTTCATATGTTATGCTGTTTTGTTTTGTTTTATTGTTAAGAAACTTTTCATTACTCATTCAAACTCTTCTCTAGTTATTGGCCTATGTAAGGTTTCTGTGTCTTCATGATTCAGTTTTAATAGGTCATATATGAGAAATTCATCCATTTCTTCTAGGTTTTCAAAGTTTTTGGCTGATAACTTGTCTATTATAGTTCTTATGATCCATTTCTACGCTATCCATTATAATGTCTCCATTTTGCCTCTGATTTTATTTATTTTGCTATTCTCCCTCTCTCTGTATAAGTATATATATATGTATAATTTGTAGTTTTACTAAATGTTGATTTTGTTCATATTTTCAAATACTAACTCTTCATTTTGTTCATCTTTTGTATTCCTCTATTTTGTATGCTCCATTTATTTCTGCTCTGATCTTTATTCTTTCTTCACTAATTTTAAATTTGGCATTTCCTGGTTTTCAGATTACTTGAGATACATAATTAGGTTATTTATTTGAAAACTTTTTTCCTTTTTCATGTAGGTGTTTATTTTTATAAGTTTATCTCTCCATGTTGCTTTTGCGATATTCCACAATTTTGGTATGTTTATTTCCATTTTAGTGGGTTTTTTTTTAACTAGTAATATACTTCAATAATTTCTCACTTAGGACTCATTCATAAGGCTTTCTCAACTACTAAACACTTCCAGAGTAACACTTGTCATTCGTTCAGCTATTATCATGATTTTATTTTAAAAAATATATATATGCCACTTCAAAAGAGAAGACTTGTGTTCATTATCAACCTCCTCCACCCTCTCTTACTTCTCTTCCCCCAGCACTTGTCCCTCCAGCCATAGTCAATCATTAATCTATTTTCTCTATTTAAAGATTTGCCTATTCTAGACATTCATACGAATAGAACCATACACTGTGTGGTTTTTTGTGAATGGCTTTTTTAAATTAGTGTGACACATTTGGGAGTCTTTACGGGTGTGGCAACAGACAGTACTTCTAGTTGTTGCTGAATAATGGTCCATTGTTCAGATATACTATATTCTGTCCAATCGTTACTTTTTGGACATTTTTGTTGAGTCTAATTTTGGTAGTAATAAGCAATTCTGCTGTTCCATTTGTGTGTAAGTTTTTGTATGTTTCAATTTTTGCTTGTGGCATATTTCAGCAGTGGAATTTCTGGGTCTTATGGAAATTCTGTGTTGAACATTTTGGACGATTTCCAATTGATTTCCAAAGAACATGCATTTTAAATTCCTGCAAGCCATATTTGAAGGTTCTAATCTCACTACTGTTATTGTTCTTGGTCGTACTGGTTATTATCTTTCTTTTTTTATTATGATCATCGTGTGGGTATGAAGTAAATTACATTGTATTAAGGATTCATTAACATCTCAAATGTTTCTATTTTATTTTATGATTGCTCTTTCTTCCTGTGCTCTTCCAAAGGTGACACAGTCTGTGTGTACCACACTTCTTCCAAAGAGCTTGTTTCTCTTTAGAGTAAATTTATCTGGTATCTTTCTAAATACAGTTCTCTGGTGGGCTCAAAAACATGGTGTTTATATATCCAGCTTTGTTGTTGATGTTAGAGTGGGAAAAACAGAGAAAAGCTTTCTATGTTCTGAATAGAAGTGAAACTTCTAATATCACTTTTTTTCTTTTTTTTTTTTAATTTTTACCAAGAACATGTATTGGTACATTGTATACATAATGATCATAATCAACATGGTTATTTTGTACCTGTACATGATATATCTTGGTTTTCCTTCCTCTTCCCCTCCCCTCCCTTCCATTCTCCCACCCTTCTCTATTTGCAACAGGTTTATTTACATTTTTCCATTTTTCCCTTTCATCTTATATTTCTTTTAACCTTCCTTCTTTTTCCCCCTTTTCCCTATCTAGTTCTACTTATTTTTAGCAGAGCTGTCTTTTCCCCCACTGCACCCAGGCAGTGCCCACTATGATACCAAAGCACAAAAATAAGGGTTTTCACCCTTCTCTACATTCTGCCTGCTCAGAATTCTATGTTTCCTTTATGCTTCTCACTGAAGTAATATGAGGGGCCACTGAAGTTGAGTTTGATGAACACGGAAAACTAGAGTGTTGCTCTTAATTACGGAGTAAATGTACATTTGACAAGACTCTTACTGATGTACATATCACTTTGTGGAGTCAAGCTCAGGCTTCACATCAGTAGTTTTAGGTGGTTTTTCCCCCTGTCTACCAGGCTGACACTTTCTGAGGAGCACAAAGACTTGGTGAAGAGCTGGATTGTTTTGGCATAGGAAGGAACATAGTTTCATCTGTTCTGGAAAGCCAACCTCTCCATATGTATCGCTTGAATAGCTTAGAGTTAGCCTAAGAAAAAGAAACCTGTAAAAAGTTGTTTTAATACAAAGCAAGTTTCTCATCCTGCTACTCTGCCTCTATGGTCTTTCTCTCCAGCAGATTTTTACACCTGGGAAAATAAATCATCCTACGGGTTCCATGCCTTCAGTTAGGGAGGAAAATAATAATCTAATTGGTTCTGTGGCAGGAATAGTTTCTAGGACAATAATTTATTTGTGCAAAAACCTTTTACTTAGAGGCACTCATTGAAGTACTTTTCTGATCTCTGTTGTTCTTCCAAAATCTTTGTTGTGTTGAAGTGTCTTTCCACTTCTGATCCTTTTTATTTTTTTATTTTTTTCCATTTCTGATCTTTTCCTGGTGCTGTGACAAATTTCAGTTGGTATCAAGCGAGATGGTCGAGTTGGAAAAATACCACAAAGTAAATCTGGGAAAATGACAATTTTATGGTCCCAACTTTGCCCATTTCTCTTTCCTTGGAATTCTTTGACTTCATTAACATTACTCTCCCTGTCTGTGTTAGCAGTTACCAGACTTGAGTTCTGTTTTGCTTTGTTTGCCCTTTCTTCACACGGGAGCAGCGGCAAACTGCCTTGGGAGGAGTCCTGGGGCAACGGCCGAGCGCGAGGACTTCCACCTCCCGGAGAAGCAAGGAGAGTGGGCCGCCATGCCGAAAGCGCGCCCCCTGCGCCCGGTGTCCTTGAAGGAGCTTCTGCCGGAACTGGAGATGGGGCCCAGGCGGGCAGAGACTGCGAAGGCCCAGGAGGCTGAGGAGAAGACCACGACCTCGACCAAAAAGCCCCCGTATCTGACGGTGCTTCCCAACGCCGTGATCCGCTTTGGCCGCATCTCCTCGAGGAAGAGAGCTCAGCGGTCCGAGCCCCAGAAGGCGCCACAGCTGGTCCCCGGGGGCACCGCGGAGGAGCCCTGTGGCCTGGGCTGCATCGCCCTCCGTGGCTGTCAGCGCTTCAACAGCATCCGGTGGTTTATGGTCTTCTACTGCATCCTGGTCATTTCCCAGGGTGAGCCAGGCCTGGGTGTTCTGATGAGGGCGGGGGTGAGGTGGGCCCTGGCGGGGGCGCCCCAACCCGGACGGCCCTGAGGAGGGACGGCAGTCCAGTCCGCTCTGCACATTTTGGGTAATAGGCCCCTGGCCAGTTGGAAAGATGTTATTTAACTTCCTTTGGTTACCAACTCTAAGTTGGATTCAAGCTCTTAGGGGTTAAAATAAAGTTGAAAACAGTGCGTGTTTGATCTTCAGATTGATTCTGCTTGTGCCACAGTTTGGAGACACTCTGGATAAACCACTTTCTATCTGGATTTTGTTTCCCTGTCTGTGCGTTGAGGGAGCTTGGTGGGACTTCAAATAGTCTATACCAGAGATGGAAACGTGAGGATGTTTATTTTTGCCTACACTGTTTGAAGAAAGTGAGTTTCATGCCTAGAGATGGCATAAATTGAACACTCAGGTGCAGAGCTCATCATTCCCTCTATTATCCAGATTGTTTCTTAGCCTCTTTAAACTGATGGCACAGAAGTTTGCCAGACCTGACCTCTTTTTTTCTCCCACATGCTATGCTTAAATAAGTGCATATGAAAAGAACCGTTTGAAAAGAACGAAGAAGTGGTCAGTAGTTTATCTTGAGATCTGTTCCAGAAGTTTCTTGGAGGAAGTCATCTGACTTATGCCTTAATAGTTAAGTATAATTCTACCAGGCAGTTATGTAGTTAAGGAGTATTTATTGAGTAAGGAAGTGAATGGAAATCTTTGGGGACAGGCCCTTGAAGGGTACTGTGGGACTCCTCCTCCTTCTCCTTCTCCTTCCCCTCCTCCTTCTCCTCCTCTTCTTCCTTTTCTTCCTTCTCCTTCTTCTTCTTTCTTCTCTTTCTATCCAAAGATGTCCCACCATGGGGTCCTACCTCACCACCAATCTCAAAACAATATGGCCAATTGATCATGGACTGGAACCTTTGAAAAACGAACATCATCTCTTTATAAGTTAGTTATCTCTGGTATTTGTTGTAGTAATGGAAAGCTGATCAACACAAGAAACTGGTGTCAACAAGTGGGGTCCTCGTAGTTAGTGTATACCTGGTGATGTGGGAATGCCTTGGGAATTGGTTTGCAGGAGGAATTTATAAAGGTTTAAAGGAAGAGAGTAGAGAAAGCCTAAAATAGTGTAAGTGGGGCAGATGATTCTGGTAGAGGCTCAAAAGACAGCTGAGCAAATAGAAATGAGAATAGTAAAGGTTATGTTGATGAAGTTTCATATAAAATTGCCGGTTCTATTGGAAATAGACTAATGGCTTTCTTTGTTATACTAGAGCAATTAATTTGGATGCGTTTTGTCAATACCCTGACACCTTCAAGATATTAATTTTATGTGACAGAGGACTTTTCAAGGCAGCATAGCACTCAGGCAATGATGTGAAAATAATTGGATGCTTTTAGCTGAGTTTATAGTGAGTATCAAGAGTCAAGAGGAGCAAGGCAAAAGATTTGAAAATGTTATACTTTGGCCCAGAAAGGTACATGTTCAAAGGAGCTGCTGGGGAAAGTTTGTTATCAGTGACCACAAAAAAAAAAAAAAAAAAAAAAAAAAAAAAAAAAAAAAAAAAAAAAAAAAAAAAAAAAAAAAAAAAAAAAAAAAAAAAAAAAAAAAAAAAAAAAAAAAAAAAAAAAAGCCAAGTGCTCCATATAGGAATATTAGGAAAGATTCCCGAAGGGATTCTTAGAAATTGTCAAGGCCACAGCCACTATAGGCTGAAAGGTATAGAAACAGAAATTTGTTTCAAAGACTTTTATTTACGAAAAAAGCCCTGGGGTGCCCTGCTTTGCTCAAAAAACAAACAAACAAACAAAAAGCAAAAACAAACAAATAAACATACAACTAGGGAATATAACTTGTCCTAGTGATAGAGCTCGGCATTGTCCACATGATGCTGGTTTTGCAGGCGTGCAGAGTTAGAGTTTGGGTGTCATGGACATTTCCACTGAGATTTCAAAAGAAAGACTTGGAAGGCCAGGAAGGGCATTGTAGGGTTGGTGTCCTCGCACATATCCAGTGACAGGGCAACGTGTAGAGAGCTATGAGAGTGAAGCAGAAGCTGCAGTGGAGACCATCAGAAGGAAGAGGTGCCAGCAATGTGGGATGACTGTTAAGGGAAGCTGCAGGGAGTACACAGGCCTTATCAGAGACAGGCTATGTGGTATTCAGCATAGCGAGAGAGGTGAGGCTGCCCAAGTTCTTAGGAGTCTACATCAGTCATATTGTGCCCTAGATGTTGGAAATGAAGACCTAAGATTTAATGTTTTTCAGACTAATTTGGTCTGAACCCTTATTTTCTTGTTACTTACTTTTGATTTTTATTTATTTTTATTTACCAATAACATTTATTGGTACATTTTAGATACATATTATGATCACTTTCATCATAGTTAATTTGTACCTGTATGTTATGGTTTGTGTCTAAATGTCCCCCCAAAGCCTCCTGTTATCATAGATGGGGCTGGATCTAGAGTATGTGATTGCTAATTTAGTCCACTGATTGGTTTGATGTAGTTCTGCTGGGATCAAGAATATGATGCTAGGATTAAGGGTATTAGGATTAAAGGTGGGGGTGCTACCCACCCTAAAGCCAGGTAGCCTGGATAAAATATAAGGGACAAAAAGAGGCTTGCCTACCTCCTTGCTTGCCCTCACCTCCCCTTACCCCTTACCTTGCTCTCTTTTGCCTGTCTGCCATGCCACCCTGCCTTAGATCCAGCTGATTGTGAAATGAAACCTCTACAAACTGTGAGCTAAATAAACTTTCTTCCCTTAACTTTGGGTGCCAAGTATTTATTTTGTATCAGCAATGAAAGAAAGGTAACTAAAACACTGTACATAATATATCTTGGGTTTTTTCTTTCCCCTTCCCCACCCCTCCAACTCCCCTTCCCTCCTTATTTTCAACAGCTTTATTTACATTTTTCCATTTTTTAAATTTTTTCCATTTTTCCATTTTTCCTCTCTTTTTCTTTCCTTTTTCCATTCCTTCCTTTCCCTCTCTTCCTTCTCTAGTTCTCTTCCCATTTGAATATTTTCTTTCTTTTTCACAATATCCATTATACCTTTTTGTCCTTATTTATACTTATGGTTTCTCATACCAGATAAATAATTCAATATGTACTCATGTGTGTCTGATTTATTTCACTTAAGGGTATGTTCTCAAAGAATAGGAGTGCAAACCCTCTCTTTTCTATCATTGTGTCCTGGAAGTATGTAAGGTTATTTTTGATTTTTGCAAGTACTCATAACTGTGTTTGCCTTAAATCTTGCAGGAGACTTTATGCTTATTAGCAATTCTGGAACAGTTAAAACTGAGATTCTTGAAAATGCAATGTATTAACCAGCTTTCCCACTGCTAAGACATAATACCAGTCACCCACAAATTAAAGGAGGAAGGGTGTAATGTGGCTCATGGTTTTAGGGAATTCAGTCCCTTGGCTGGCTGCAAGGCAGAAACATCATGGTGGAAGGACACAATGAAACAAAGCTGCTTAGTTGATGGTTGCCAGAAAGCAGAAGAGAAGAATAATGCCAGAGAGGAAGGGGCAAAGGATTAGATATAGTACCCAAGGTTATGCCTCCATGACCCACCCATACTCACCTGGATGTGTGCTAATCTCCTTAGTGGCTTCCAAGCCAATCAAGTTGACAGAGACAAATTTAACCATCACATAGACTAAATGCATTTTGTGTTGCAAGATAGACATGGAATGAGAGTCCGGACAAGAAGATAATAGTTTGTATCTTGTAAGTCTCTTGAAGTCTGTGGGATAAAGGCTTGTTCTCCAGGGTGGAACTAGTAAAATTCTTTTGCTTGATGATTTCTTGAAGGAAAAAAAAAGAGGGAAAATAGCAGTGGGAATTGCTCCTATGGAAAGGACTCTTTGACTTTTCTGTTTCTCAGCTTCATTGTTTGTCTCCATTGTCCTACTCACTGTGACTCTTCTGAATGTTTATGGGACTTGCAGAATTGTCTGTATCTGAGCATTCCCAACATCAGAATGGAGGCCCTAACTCTCAGGTCCTTGTGGTCTAGCCTTGTAAGACTTATTCTCATTTTCTTATTAAACCCAAATAGATAAATTTTTTGACAGAGGATATGATACTTTAAAGATGGAGTATTTGGAATTTTTGTCTTATCTGATTAGATTTTTTAAAAAAATTAATTTTATTGGTACACTTCTGATATACATAATGATCACATTCATCACAGGGAGTTTGTATATGTACATAATATATCTTGATCCTGATGAGATTTTAAAGCACTAATGACCTTACTGCTATGCAGATACAGAATGAGGGTTCCCACCTGTGGAATGCAGTGGCAACATAATTGTTTAAATTAAATTGACTGAAGTCATGTGTTTAAGGCAAAGCTTGCCTCTCTGGGTTTCTTTTGTTTTCTGGATCTTGTCCCCTTAATTCGTAATTGCTCAGTTAACTCTGACATGTCCCTAAACAGATACAGAATTATTTTTGACACTATTATTTTCAGCAAGACAGGAGGATTGAATTACTTAATGTAATATTACTTGAAATGTAATGAACAGATTGGCAAACTATATCAAAGGGGAATGATCAAATGTATCTTAATATCTTACAATTTAAAATGAAATATTTGAAAAGTTACATGGGAAACATTAACAATTTGTTAAACTGGGAAGATGGGTACCTTGCCATTCTCAATGAGTTTGCTTATCTTTGCTTACTTGATTTACAACATTTTGAATATTAAATTTTGTTTGGATACATTTCTCTTTATACTTTGTTTTCTTATTTATTTACTTGATCCTAGTCATTTGATAGTTCAGTTAGTACAGTGATAATCATCGTAATAGGGTTGTACTCTTCACCTTATGAAGTTCTCCTGTGCTTTGTTTCATTAATTGCCTTACAGTGCGGGAACCTGGACTTAGTCTTCAAATAGGTTTTCTCTGTCTGCCTTACCTGCGAGAGTTCCAGCTTATGTTTCTTGTCCCATTTACCCATCACAATTCTTCTCACTCCCTTTTGGACAGTATTATTAAGTTTATTTAAATAAGCTGGGCTGGATTTAGTTGTGGACTTCTAGAATCTGTACCGGTCGTTTTCCACAGTGGATAAAATTATGTATGATGAGCTGAGTTCTTGCTTTGACCTATACTTAAATCTAAAAGACAGCTGGCAACAACTTAGCTGTTGTCATACCACTTCAACATGTAGTGGTAATAAAATTTTCCTTTTAGGGACAATGTGAAGAGCTTTTTCTGATAAATGAAGTGATCTGAATCAAATGCCTAAAATGAACTCTCCTGATACTGTTTTGGACTACTGTGTCCTCACTGAAATAGATATTTGTTTTGGATGTGGGTTCTGCTTTCGACATCAGGGTGTTGCAAGTACTAGCATAATTGGACTTAATAAATGCTTTGTGCGTCATTGTGATCATATTAACCATCACATTGGTTCTAATCAAGGAACTCATTTTATAGCAAAAGAAGCACAGCAGGTGGTTAATGCTTGAGCAATCACTGACCTTACAACATATCTCAAAAAACAGAAATGTTTGGCCTCATAAATCAAATTATAATGTCCTGTTGGCATGAGACTCCCACTGGCAGGCAAAATCAACAAGTTTGGGATGCTGTCCCACAAGACGAGGAATATGCTTTGAGACAGCAATCTATGTATGTCACCTGGAATCAAGGGACAGAAGAGGGCCAAGTGGGGAGGAGAAAGAAACTATTAATACAAAACTGTGTTCTCGGAACAGTTTGGTGAAATAAAAATTATAGAGCTAGGCAGTTTCTGTTATTTGTTTTTACCTGGATGCACACATATATCTCCTATGTTTTGTTTACATGTATGTATGTTTACATATGTATTCATCCCAATTCTCTGTCTCTTCTCATTCTGTTTTTCTGTTCGTACTTCATTTATGGTAGATGATATTGTAAGTTTGTGTATACGGTATGGAATGTGCATGAATGAGAAGGCAGATTAATCCTCCCTTCTCTGGACATGGACAGACTTACTAAGAGGACTTATTTCTTGCTTTGGCCAGTATCCTTGGCTGTATCTACAGTGAGCTGAAGAAAATTCTTCTCCTGAGTACAGCAAGATTTTCAGTCTCTTGTGTCCTCATGCTATTGATTTATTAAACTAGTTTTAGCTACAAACACTGCTGATAGTGTCTTCATAAAATTCCTTCACAAATTTGGTGAGGCTGTGATGTATTATGGCCAGTTAACTTTAGTTTTTAACATAAAAACTTAGTTTTTATGTTAAAAGAAATCTACTTAGGCTTTTGAATAAACTGGAAGGATTGATGTTGTCTGGAGATGAATATGGTGACTGATTGGACTCTGTCTATCTTTTGGGACAGAGTGAAAGCATCTTTGTAAGAGATAATTAAAACATGTTAGAGAAAAGCATGGTGATGCTTCCCTTTATTTGGTATGGATGTTTAAATTGGATGTTTAAATATGGAGGTGAAGGGTGAAAATGTGTCCTGAGTAGTCGAAGATTGAGCTCTGAATCTTTTTTGTCTGTTGGCCGTACACTCCTGTGCTCTCTCCTGAGCTCCCTCCTGTTTGCGAGGCGAGGGCAGCCTGTAAACCATATTTCCCAGAGCTCCTTGACAGCTAGCTTCCTGCTGGCTTTTGCTTGGGTGTTGCCAGTGAGAGGCTGGGGCCCTGATATCAAAAGGGGCAGAGGGAAACCTGTGATTTTCTCTCTGTGGTAGTTGTGGCAGCAGGAGAACTGCTAGGTGATCGAAGGCTCCTGGATTTAAACTCAGTAATAAGTGTGATTCCAACAGCAGTAGCAGCGAGTGATTCAGTAGCACTGTGCTCATGGGCTCTGCAAGGGCAGCAGAAGTGCCAGGTGACTGGACTGTTTCTCTCAGCGCTAGGAAGAGAGTGGGTTCCTGGCTTCCTCAAAACAGGGTTTTCATGGCAGTTCCAGGCAACAGCAGTGGTACCAGAAGCTTGTGCTCCAATAGCTTTTACACATATCATGAGTTTTATTTAGCAATGATTTTCCCTTTCACTCTAATCAAGGTATTACTTTTGTAACCGTTCCCTGTAACAGTTTATTCTTTTTTTTTTTTTTTTTGGTGGTGCCGGGGATCGAACTCAGGCCCTTGTGCTTACAAGGCAAGCACTCTAATCACTGAGCTAAATCCCCAGCCCCAACAGTTTATTCTTGAGTCAAACAGTATGATTATTTTTTCTTGTCTGAATGCTAAATGATAGAGATGCACATTACCATTTATTTAATGTTGAAGAACATGAAAGACAATTCCTTATGTTGTTTGCATCGAATGTATACATTGCCAAAAGAAGGTTTTAAATGCTTAGAAATGGTAGGATTCAAAATAGAAAATACTGATGTGATGAGTAAGCTTGACTGTGTCAAATTGAGTGACTTAGAAGTCTTCCAGGGGATTGGTACAGCATGCTTCAGCATGTCTGGATGGGTCGTGGAGGTAATACCTCACAATAATACCTTGGAGGATCAGGGAGTAATACCTTGGGTATTACTCATGTATCAGATCCCTTGCCTCTTCCTCTTGGGTGCTGTTCCTCTGCTCTACTTCTGGGTTCCATGAGCTAAGCAGCTTTACCCTGCTATGCCCTTCTGGCATGATGTTCCTGTCTTCGAGCCAGCTGATCACGGACTGAATCCCCTGAAACAGTGAGGCAAAGTAAACTCCTCCTCCTTGAAGTTGTGAGTGTCCGGTATTATGTCCCAATGACAGGAAAGCTGACTAATACATGAAATTAGTGTCAACAACAGCCATTGCTATGACTGTAAGTAGCACAAGTTTTGGGTGTTGAGTATTGTGTCCCAGAGAACAGGAAAGCTGACCGATATAACTGGCTTTGAAGGAGAAGGACAGGAATACATTTGGGAACACACGTTGGACTTTGAGTATGCTGACAATATTTTACTTCTATTTCTAGATGGTAGATAAACATGCATTACGATTTTTTATAATCAATACACAACACATTGAAATAAAGACCAATACTAAGAGAGATAACCCAGCAACCAGTAAACTTCATACAGGCTATTTCCAAGATTTAGCTATTATGAATTGTGCCACTATAAACATGGGTATTTATGTATCACTGTAATATACTGTCTTTAACTCTTCCAGGGAGGGGAATTGCTGGGTCAAAAGGAATTCCTAGTTTTTGAGATATCTCCACACTGATTTCCTTAGTGCTTGTACTGGTTTACATTAACACCAACAGTGTAGGAGGGGTCCTTTTTTTCCAAAGCCCTTCCTGCACCTTGATACCATAATGTTAAGTAAAACAAATCAAACATAAAAGCTTAAATATTGCATGATTTCTTTTGTATGACAGACCCAAATATAAATAAATACAAAACAAAAGATAGATAATAGGAAGTGGAGAGATAGATCTTTCCTAAAGAGGAACAGTATCAAGAGATGAAGGGAAGGAAGGGATCAAGGATGTAAAAAAGAGTTAAGAGAAAAGTACATGTTGTGTACATGTACCAACACCATACATGAAATGTAAACATTATGTACTGCAAACATATACAGAAACAAAAAAGAAAGGAATCAAGAGATGGGTGGAAGGCGATAGGAGTATAGGGAAAGGAGATGAGAAAAGGAATTAGGATGTATTATGTACCTGTACCAGCTCCCCACAAGGAATGTAAACACCATGTACTACAAACATGTACTATTAAACAAGTATTAAAAAACAAATAATGTTCGCTAAATTACTCATAGATTGTTAAAAAAATGACTTCAGAAATCTAATGAGCAAATATTTCATAGCAGTTAAAGTTTATTAATGTGTTAGAAAAGGAATCATTAAATCACAACCTATGTGTTTCCAACCTATGTGTTTTTAGGTTGGAAACACTTCAAATACCAAAAAAAAAAATTAAATCAGTGTAAATTAAGGTTTGGTTCAAAATGATTATAATGATGATATAGTTTGCCTCCAAGGTACATATTATTGTCTTCTTTTCTTTTTACATTTTAGGTATGGTGTTTGGTCTTACCGATCTGAGCAATAGTGATTTTGAACAAGACTATGTTCTGACAACCATTGAGAAGTTATTCTTGACACTCAGTTATGAGATTTCTTCTTGCCTGGTAGCAATATTTATAGCATACTATGGAGGGAGAACAAACAGAATCAAGTGGCTTGCTCTTTCCTCTTTTTTGGTAGGATTTGGATCACTTTTACTTGCTCTTCCATTCTTCGGTGTTAAAAGTTATATATCAGAGGTAAAAACAGAAGGTAAGATTTTCAAATATACTGTGATTTTTTTCGAATGAATATTCATTTCCATCATTGGCTCAAGAGATTTAAAACACTCTGTGATACCTGTTTGTATATCCACCATCCATATTGATTTATATAATGAAGTTTATTAATGCCTGTAATTAGTGAACATATATATCATGATCATATGGGCCTAGGAAGGAAAGGAAAGAATATTTTGGAATAATTACTTTGTGAATTTATTTCTTTTTTTATAAATTTTCATGTATGGTATGCATGTGAGAATTTTGATATTTCCTTTTGTCTTCCCCAGTATGCTTTAATGAATCTCTTTATCTTATTTCACTGTTGTTTTTCTGTCCCTAGATTGTAAACCTTTGACTCAACTATACGCCCTTCCTTTACCTACACTTGGACAGCTGAGGAGTCCTACAGTGGATTTGTGGTTGTCAGCTTCAGTTGCTAATTTTGTTCTCAAACTGACCTGTTTACCTAACCAATTTTTTGTACGTCCTCTGTCCCATAATTCTTGAGGAGTTTAAGCTTTGTTCACTTAACTCTTCTGTCTGCGTTGGATGGAAAGTACATGTCATAAAAGCAAATTGCTTTAATTTTAAACATAGTTTTCAAGTCCACCTATATTTTCATGTTGGTATTTTTTACTTTCCTGCTACAATGAAGGCAATTCCTCCTGGTAGAGTCTGTGCCCTCTTGCCTCCCAGGAGAACTTGTTCCATCAGTGATCTTCTTTCCCTTCTTTCTAAAAATCCTTATTCTCCATTGTTTCTCCCTCATGGCAGTCAGATGTGCTCAAGTTTTCCCATTCTTGGTTTCATTTTTTATTACTTTTGCAACCTCCTCACAGGAAAATTTTTTGAAGGAATTGTTCATGTGTCCTGATTTTCTCTCCTATTATTTGCTCAGTTCACTTTAGGCTTCCACCCTAAATGCTGCAACAAAATTCTTTTCATGAAGTCACCAACCAAATTCAGGCTATTTAACATTGGTTTTCTTTTTTTTTTTTTTTTTTTTTGATTTAAACATTACTCCTTCCCAGTTGAATTCTCTCCTCTTTTGCTTGGCACTTATAGTAACCATACAATTTTAGTTGAAACCAGAGTTGTTTTTAGTGTGAATAATGATACCAAAAACTACCTCTGTTTATTGATTTAAAAACATTGTTTTTTTCAGATGTCAAGCAACAGGAAGTTTAGGTATCATCTCTAGGAGAAAGGCTACAAATGAGTTGAATTTTCTAGGATCAAGTGAAGTAAGCAGGCTAAGGGCACTTTTTCTATCAGGAACGTAAAGGATCTCCTTGAGTTTATTTATCATGCATTCACAGTGGGATTTTAGTGGTTGTGTTTTTTTGTTTTTTTTTCCTTCAGCCACAACCAACTTTAAAAGAGATAATTTGAATCGGGTTGCAGTTTTACCAAGAGTTTGAATTATGTGAAAAAAAGCAAAGTAATGCAAAAGTTAAGGTGATAAATGATAGAAGTGATGACATAAGAGGACATTGGGGTAGTGAAAACAATTATCAAATGACATTTGGTCCTGTGAGTTTTAAGGATTATTGGAACTGGGTTACTAAAGAGTGAGATGGAAAGATATAGATGATCTGAGTGTAGATGGATAGAAATGCCAATTAGGGAAGGTGTGTCCTTATACTTGATATTTAAAATGAGCAGCTAAGAGAGATGGGGTACAGAGAATGAGAGGGAATATTTTCCATGATGTTAGTATTTATTCTGACTCAGAAACATATACAAATAAAAAAGGGGACTCAGAGAACTAAGGAGTAAAGGTGTTGGAAATACCACACATGGATAGTGATATCACTACAACTCAATATGTCTGTATAAAATGAACAATCATCATTTTATCCCACAATTCTAGATCTCTTTTCATTTGTTATAGAGATAACTATCATTCCTTGGAAACCAAAGCAAATGAAAACTTCCATTGGTGTACTCCATTGCTATGTTGAATTTTTGACAATAGCACTGGAAAAGCATTTGTTACATTTCAACCCAAAATGCACAATCAATATGATCTAGTAGCAACTGCCTAGATCTGTCAATCTAATAACCAATGCTGTTGCACAGATGTTTATTTAGTGCTGTTCTATAGCATGTAAATAAAAAAGTGTAAGAAATATCCTGAAACCTAAAGAATTTGAGAGGCAGAGGCAGGAGGATCTCGAGTTTGAAGCCAGGCTGGGCTAAAGAGAAGATCCTATCTGAAAAAAAATAAAGAAGAGGAAAATGAGTGTATATGCCATGTGTGTGGTGTGTGTGTGTGTGTGTATACTGCAGATGTATAAATATAAAAACATACCTAGGCACACTTTGTTGTGTGTATACAAATAATCATGTGTGTACATTTATGTTTTAGTTGATAATACATGCATCTCTTCTGGTAGTCTCATAAATATTATAATGGAATTTTTCTGAGAATATGATATTAATTATTTGACTAAATTCAACATAAATGAAATATTATCTCAAAGGCAAAACATAATAGTGGCAACAGCTTCTAGAAGGAAAATATTTGATAAAGACTATGCGTGTTTGTTGTATGCCTAATTTTTGAATTCCATTAATAAAAATAAAATTGTTATCTTTTCAAAAGATATTTGCAGCACAACGAAGTTTGTCCATTCCTACCTCAGAAGCAGACCATTCAAAGCAAAATACATAACTTTCTTCATTCTTGGACAGATAGCTCAGGGAATAGCAGGAATGCCTCTCTATATCCTCGGGAAGACCTTTCTTGATGACAGTGTTCCCACACACTCATCTGGCGTCTATTTAGGCAAGTTCTCCCCTCGCCAATATGATTTACCTATTTTGAATTTTCATCCATCCTGTAATTTGGTATGTATATTTTAACAGATATAGTGTACTAACTCCTGGCCCTGTGATAACATTGTAATATATAGCTTGTATGTTTACCTGCAAAGTCACCTGGGAGACTGAGGATGTAGCTCAGTTGTAGAATACTTACAAAGTATGCATGAATCCTTGGGTTTGATCCTCAGAGCACAAAGAATGAACAAACAAACAAGCAAACAAAAAATCCAATCACACCAGATCCCCTAAATCTGCTACTTGAAATTTGGAATTCCAGAGAAGTTATCTGACATTCATATGAATGCCACTGAAAATATATAGAACAATAGGAAAAATACTCTTTCAGGAATTGAAAATATCCTTTAGATAGACATATATGTACATATGGACACATGTATATGTGTGTATATATATTGTGTATAGATGAATGTATATATGTGTGTATGTATTCTTCTATGTATATATAGATCTGTACATTCATGTCATGCTGTACAGGCTGTAGTTCTTTTCTCTAGAGAAATATCTACAGTTGCTGAATTGAAGGGGCTGAGTAGTTGTATTTTTAAACTTTGGATATGCAGATGGAAGTTGTTGCTTCCTACCCATTAGGGTTAGGACATTATTATATGGCTCCTTAGTACTAGATTTGGTGTGATCCTGAAATAATCATCATGTTCAAATCTTTTTACACGTGTTAGCTCAATCTTTTTGGAGTGTGAAATATTCTTAAACTAATTGTAAACTTCCTTGAAAGGTGGATACTGATATGCTATTTAATTGAATCTAGTGGAGTCTCTCTTGTTCACAATGTCTTTTGCTACTCTATCCACAGCAATTATTCTATTTCCCCGAATAATTTATCTTTTTTTGCTATTGCGATAGATTCTGGTCCTGGTATATCATCTATTTTTACTTGGTTATCTAAGTATTTTTTTAATCTAAGTATTATTTTGAAGAAAAATATAAAATTTTTTCATATACTTACTGTGAAGGTGATTTAAAAGTAAAGTAAAAGGAAATAATCATTTCCCACAAGATAGAAGAAAATTCATGTCAATAAAGTAAAATAGAGGCTATTTATATTTAAATTTATTTTTATAAAAATGTTTGCAGTAACATTAGAAGTATTGGACAAGAACGACAGCATATTTCTTTCTTTTATTTTTAAATCTATTGAATAGCATTTAAAACAATAGCTCCATAGCATGGAGAGGCCTGCTGGCTAATCTCTCCCTACCACCTTGGCAGTTAAGATAAAGGATGCAAAGGTGATGATGTAAAAGTATCATCTTGTTACATAGCACATTGTTAAAGAAAATATGGAATATTGAACTTATATTCATGTTAAATATATTTATTATAAATATATAAAGTAGGATATAACGAATTATATAATAAAATTATCTGAGTTTCTCTCATTTTGACAGGATAATAAATGTGATGATTGATTTTGTGTGTCAACATATCTAAGTTACAGCACCCTGCTGTTTGGTCAAACACTAAATGTTTCTGTAATGATACTGTTTAACATTTATAGTTAGAAAATGTTGCATAAAATAGGTAATGTGGTTGGGCCTCCTCCAAGTAACTTAAAAGTCTAACTGCAAAGACCTCTGTTTCTTTGGAGAATGCTAATGCAGAGTGCTATGAAAAGCTTTCCAAAATAATCCACTTAAATCGATTATTTTTATCACCTTGTGACAAAACTGGTTAAAGAGAGTGCTTCGTTTTCGGTATTCATTTTATAGGTATTGCAGAGGCTTCAGGAATGCTGGGTTTCGCTTTGGGTTATGCACTAGGTGCACCACAACTTAAGTCCTCTCAGAACAGTACTTCTCAACCAGAACAGTAAGCCATTTTCTTGCCTTTTTCTTTTGGTTTTCATCTGTGAAGCATTTGTTGACTTGATACTATAGCTTATAAATATACATATCTATTTGATTAATAATAAACATTTTGAGAAATACATGTAAATGTGATGCATATACATATATATTAGAAAACATTTAAAATATACATTTATATTTTTCTTGCTTGAAATGTAATTAAAATTATACTCATTACGACAGTCTTACTGTCCATTCATCCTGTTGTTGTTGGTAAAAAAGTACACAACATCTTAACCATTTTTAAGTGTACAGTACAGTAGTTGTAACTATATTTGCCTGTTTATAATAGATATGTAGAATTTTTTCATCATGCAAAACTGATATTCTGTTATCAATTTAAAAATTTAACTACTCTCTTTTCCTCTTTCTCCCCTGTTCCTGGTAACCTTTACCCTACGTTTGGTTTAGAAGACTTTGACTACTTGAGATGCTTTATATAACTAGTATAGTGTGGTATTTATCATCCTATAACCAGCTTGCCTCACTTTTAAAAATCCTCTCTATTTTTATCTATGTTGTAGCATATGACAGGATTTTATTATTTTTTAAGTTAAAAAAATTCCATAGTATATGTATACGCATTTTCCTTACTCTTTGATAGATTTTTAAAATTGTTTCCACCTTTTGATTGTTATGAACTCTTCTGCAGTAAGCACTGGCATGCAGTTGTATCATTGAAGTTTTGTTTTCAGTTCTTCGGAGTATGTATCCAGAAATGCCATTGCTTGACTCTATGACAAGTTAAAAATTTTTTGTAAAGAACTTTTACGCTGTTTGTTGCTCAAAGCAGCTCTTTCAATTTACATTTCCATCAACTATACAAGTTCCAATTTTTCCAAATCCTTCCCAAGATTGTTAGCTTCTGTTGTTGTTTTTAATAGTTCCATCCTAATGGTCAAGGATATGTCTTATTATTATTTTGATTTGCATTTCTCTGGTCATTAGTGATGTTGAGCATCTTTTCATAACTTGTTGGCCATGTGCATATCTTCTTTTGAGAAATGTCTGTTCAAGCCCTTTGCTTGTTTTTGTATCAGATTATTTGAGTCTTTAGTTGAATGAAAGGAGTTTTTTATATATTCTGGATGTTACCATTTTCAAGATATGGCTTGCAAATATCTTCTTCCCTTTTAGGTGTTTTTTTTATTCTGATTGTTAACCATACAGAAATTTAAAATTTGGATGCAGTGCACTATTTTTGCTTTGTTATCTGTGCTTTTGGTGTCATATACAAGAAATAATTGCTGATCCAATATCATGGCACTTTCCTTCTATGTTTTATTCAGACTTCTGTATTTCAGTTTCAGTTCTTGAATGTGGATGTCTTTCAATTTATTTGTGACATCTTCAATTTCTTATATAAAAGCTTTTTGGTTTTTAAGTTAGAAGCCTTTCACTTTGTAGACTGATCTTGAGTAAAATTGCAAGATGTTTGTGTGCTATTTGGCATCCTGCAACTTTACTGAATTTTAATAGGTTTTCAAGAGTTAAAAATCAAAATAATTTAATAGTTCTAATCAGCTTTTTGCATATGTGATCTTTAGGATTTTCTACATAAAAATTTATGTCATATGAAAATGGAGATGACTTGCTTGTTTCTTTCCAATTTGGGTGTCTTTTATTTCTTTTTCTTGTCTAATTTCCTTGGCTAAGACTTTCAATATTATGTTGGGTAGAAGTGGTAAGAATAAACATCCTTCCTTCCTGATCTTAGAAGGAAAGCTTTCTGTTTTTTATTGTTGGATATAATGCTAGCTATGGTCTTTTATTCTGTTAAGGTACTTTCCTTCTAGCCCTAATTTGTTGAATGTATTTATCATTAATGAGTATTAAATTTTGTCAGATACTTTTCCTACATCAATGCACAGGATCTTGTGTGTTTTTTCCTTCGTTCTTTAATATGAAGAATTATAATGGTTCTTTGATATGTGTTAAACTATCCTTGCATTACAGGAATAAATCTCAATTGATCATGATGTATAATCTTTTTGATGTTGTTGAATTCAATTTATTAGTATATTTTTATTATATTCACATCAATATACATCAGCATTTGTAGACTATCATTTTCTTCTAGCACCTTTGACTATTTTTATAAAGATAATACTATTATGAATTTGAAAATACTACCTCCTCTTCAATTTTTGAAAAATTTTGAGAATCATTATTAATTCTTATTTAAGCGGTTAACAGAATGCTATAATGAAGACATCTTGTCCTGGCCTTTTTTTGGGTGGAGGTTGATTACTGATTCATTGACTTAGTAGCTGTAGATGTTTTCAGATATTTTATTTCTTTGTGATTCAGTAGGTTGCATGTTTTTAGAAAATTATCCAGTTCTTCTAGTTGCTCAATTTTGCCATATAATTATTGATAATAGGCTTTTATGATTGACTTATATCTGTGAAATAAGTTATAATAACTTTATTTTCATTTCTAATTTTTGTTACTTCTGTTTCATCATTTTGTAAATTCATCTAGCTAATCATTTGCCAATTTTGATCTTTCAAAAAACTAATTTATTTCGTTGATTTTATCTGCTATTTTTCCATTCTCTACTTCATTCACTTCTCTAATCTTTATTATTTTCTTTTTGCTACATGCATTTTAAAGTTGTTTTAGTTACATATTGAGGTAGTTACATTAGTGGTCTCTCTTTTTCTTCTTCTGTTACTGAGATGATGGACTTTAAGGTGCTATTACTTACCACTGCAAGAACACATAAAAGTTCACATTCTATCTCTGAAACACTACTTTTATTTAAAACTAGAACAAATAGATACTGCGATACAGAAGCCAAGTAACTCCTCTTATTCATTGTTGATTAGGCAACAAGTATTGTGATTATTTCACTAGAAATAATTCCTTTATCACTCAGTCTTCAAATTATCTACTCTAAGTATACTACCTCTTTCCTACCAGCATCCTAATTGATACTAGAAGAAGTTTCAGAAGTAGCAATAAAATTCCAGAATTAGGTTACATATTGGTGTATAGAAATAATATCCTTTTTAGGGTAACTTGGACGTAATTACTAAAATGGTCATAAGCTATAGAAAAGAATAAAGTGCATGATAGGTCAAGGCTTTGGGAAATTAAGTGGCTATATCACTTAATGATTTGGGTGACAAAGAGATTTTTAAAGACTTCTGAGCAATATAGTTTCTTTTAATAATGTTAGAGAACATTCTTAAAGAAAAGAGATAAGTGAATGATTGTTTCACTTATCTCAGTGGCCACTGTATTGTAGCTCCAGTCAACAGTTGTTTTGAAATAAAAGAAATCTTTCTAGTGGATAGAACTTCAGGCTGGTTTTCCTCCTAATATATAAGAAGAGATAGCTTGAGGTCTGAGTTTATAGTCATTC
This sequence comes from Hystrix cristata, assembly GCA_004026905.1. NCBI lineage: Eukaryota > Metazoa > Chordata > Mammalia > Rodentia > Hystricidae > Hystrix > Hystrix cristata. Next base: position 30,837 of record PVJO010013321.1, read on the forward strand.
ACCTTGTTTCAGTCGGGTAGTTTGGACAAGAACACATGGAAAAACCTCTTTGAATACCTATGTGAAGAGGGTATTTACTTGTGAGGAGACTGTCATATCAGTTGGACAAGTTGGTTCATCTTGTTAGTGTCAGTCGGCTTCTCTCTCTCACCCCTTCATTCTTCCCACCCCAGTTCTTCCTTGGGCCCATGACAGTTGAAACTGAGGTGATTACATTGATACAGCAACATGGACTTCTCACCATGGACATCACACCAAAGGCAATCTCTCGTCAAGAATACTTACCAAGAGTTTAGTATTACTATGCCGAGTATCCAGTTGTTAACAATGGAAGGAGTCCATGCTTGTGTTCCCAGTACAGTATATTCATTGAGAGATTAGGCAGATAGAATGGTAAACTTAGACTTTGTGACAAGCTAATGAGGCAGCAACAATCAAAATTAGTTTTTATGTTTATTTTCTTCTATTTTTCTTCTGTCACCTTTTGTGATAAGCCCTGTCAATTAATAGTAACTATCTTTGGCTGGATTTCCTCAGAATCAGAACTCGTGACAAGGATGAAAACATATACTTCAGTTAAGAAATCAAAACAATAAGTATGGTAGATTTTGGGGAACTGGACAAGGCAAAGGAAGGAAAATAATAAAGAAATAGTGGGGCCCGTACAGTTCACTGCTACTGGTGCAATCTGGAGGATAGTGTAGGACATAACTTAGTTAACCCAACAGCCATTGAAAAGGGCTGAGATACATATCCACCCTCCTGTTTGAGGGTGCTCCTGGCATTAATGTGAATTTGGGGGCAATTCTCACTTGCCTTTGAACCCTGAATCCATCAAACACTTTCGCCAATCAAATCTATCCATATAGTATGTATGGACATGGTAAATGCAATTAACACAGTGTGTTAATTGAGAATATAACTGAATTGATATAACCCCGGGGTTGCATAGTAACTATTGGCGTTTAGTGTATCTCAAGAATTTTTCTTGAGGAGGCAGAGCAAGAAGGCAGATGTGCAAGATCCTCTAACAGTCTTCTCTCAGACCTACCAATTTGAAAAGATATACATGCACCAGACTACCTTCACAAGAGCTAAGCATGCCAGATGACAGATCATAGACCTGGTTTGGGGTATAGTAGCAAGAAAAGATGGATTAAAAAGATAGGAAGTAATGAGTTGATCTCATCAACTTTCCCCCTAACTCCAAGAAATAGAGCATGGGAAGAGACATCACCCCCGGTGGTGATATTGAGGGATGAAGAAAAAGGGAATTGAACCAGGCTTTAGACTTGTAATCTAGTACAGTCCCAGGCCCATCACTGAGAAATAAAGTGCTAGGCAGAACCTCACGACCTCCGACCCAGCCACAGACTGGATCTTGGATGACTCCACCATCCTCTCAACTGTAGGCAACAAAGGATGGAAGGAAAATGCCAATCACGAGGGAATAAGGCAGGAAAGCTAGCATGGGACCTTGCCTTGGAGCTCGGTGCTGGACCCATCACAGTGAAATCTACCACTGGGAGTAGAAACCAAAAGCCCCTCTAACCAAACCAGAGCTGGTAGTTGGAACCTCTAGAACTGTCCCAACATCAGGCAGTGCCCTGGCAGAATCTTCATGTTTTGCCTATATGGTGCTCCTCTTGGAGACAGACTGGAGCACCCCTCTCCCCAAGACTGTGCAGATGTCTGTGCTGTGAGACTTACATGTGACACAGCTTAGCATTAGCCTTGATAGCAAAGGGAGTGGCTGCAACAATGCCACCTCAACTTTAAACAACACAAGAACAAGACCCATTTGGGGAAATAGAACAGGACTTTGGCTTGGACAGTTCCCAGGATAGTGAAACCTAACACCGTCAAGGTCCTAACAGTCCTTGTTCTCAGTCCAGTACATAAAGATTGAGTCTCTGGTGTGGAAATGTGCCACTCTAGTCTACTGGAATTCTATTTCAATCAACATTGTCTTTGATTTACTGCAGTGATCTTGAACCATGGATCTTCAATAGCTTTAGGAAGCCCTAAGATCTGTGGTCCTTGGTCCTGCCCCTCTGCCTTGCTAGCCTTGGCAGGCTGTGTGCTCAGGGTGTGATCCAGCATGGAGACATTGGATGGCCACCTCTTTCCTCCCCAAACCCTCAGCAGCTCAACAAAGAATAAGTGTGTGCTTGAGGGAAGAACAGAAGGATGGGTACTGATTCAGGACATAAAACCTTGGGGATGATCATTCTGGTGATTTTGCTCAGGAACAAGCAGAATCTCCCAAAGTCCAGAAGCTGGTGACTAGATAGGCATTTGGGCCTATCAACCCCATGGAGAGGTTTTCAGTGATAGAATGTCCTTTCAAGATATTCTGCAAGTTTGTGTGGAAGAACACATTAGCTGCAGATTTGGGACAATCTTGGGATTGGATTGCCCTCTTTTGCTGAAAAGTTACATCACACCAACAATTGGACTTTTGGCAAACGTGAATTTAGGGTGCCATCTAGTGCTAGGATAATAGAAGCGACTAGAGGGTCCTAGAAAATAAACACTGGTTAAAATTTCTGGAAAGACGGGCACAAACAGTTATGAAGACAGGAATAAATATCTAAACCTTCAATGTATCAATGATGTCACATAGAAACAAGATTCAACAACTTTCAGAGAACTATGACTTCAGCTCCATGTTAAAATAAGGTACCAGAATCTGGCTTTAGTGTAACCAATATGAATGAACTCTCAAATAGAGAATTTCAAGCAGCTGTTTTAAGAAAATATAACGAGCTTGAAGAAAACATGGAGAAATGATTCAATATTCTAAGAGATAAATTTAAAAGGCAGAGAGACTAAAAACAAAAAGTCTTAAAAAAACCACAGAGAGATAGGAACAAAAAAATGCTTGACCTAAAAAACACACTAAGTGAAATTACAAACAGAGAAGGCATCCATAGCAAAATAGATCAAGCAGAAGAAAAAAAAACTCAGTGATCCTGAAGGTAGGCTACTTGAAAATACACAGTTGGAGGAGAATAAAAAGTGAAGAATAATCTTATGGGTGTTTGGGACAGAACTAAAAGCAAATAGGTTATTGAGGCTCAAGAGAGACTTGAGAATTTCATTGTTGTAGAAAGCATATTCAGTGATACCTCATAAAACTATCCATACCTAGAGATGGATCTAAATATCCAGGAAGGTCAAAGCCATCTGTCAGATTCCATTTAGCTAGGTTTACCCAAGATATAATCAACACTCAAATGGTAAAGAAGATACTCTCAAAGCACAAAATAAATGAAACAACACATAAGGGGGACATAATTTGCCCAGTAGTATACTTCTCAGCAGAATACTTATAGGCCAGGATAAAGTGGAATGAGATTTTTAAAATACTGAAAAGGGGAAAAAAAAAGGAAAAAAATCACTGTTCATTAAATAGATTTAGAAACCATCATTTAGATGCCCAGTAAAGCTATACTTTGGAAGTGAAGGAGCTATAAATATATTCCCAGACAAATAAAAGTTAAAACACTATATCACCATGAGATGTATGCAACAAGAAACACTAAAAGAAGTTTCTCAAATTTAGAGACATAAATGAATAACCAAAAAACTTTGGAAGGAATAAGATTCAGGAGTAAGTGTAACTGTACAGACAAATTCAGAATGACATAATATTTGTAAACAAAGAGATAAAGCATTCATACCCTTAGTATTAAAACTAAAAAGGAAAACAATTAAAAATAATAATTACATTAATGATCATAAGCAATATATAAAGATGTAAAAGGGGACATCAAAAGTTGAAATGGATATCGTGAAAGAGTAAAACTTTTTATTAGTACAGTTTCTCTTTTTTCCTCTTCTTTAAAGTCATGTTAAGTTGTACCATTTCAAAATAGCTTGATATAATAAATATACTTAATGTAAGCCCTGTGGCAAAAACAGTGTAAACATCTGTAATGAATAAACAAAAAATAGTAAGTGAGGAATAAAAATGCATTATTAGTGTAAATAATTTAAAGTGAAAGGAAGACTGTAAGAGAGAAAATAAAAGTAAATATAATAAAACTAGAAAAGTTCAAAATTGTTGTAGTAAGATATTATCAATTATTACCCTAAATGTAAGTACATCAAGTTCTTCATTAAAAGACAATGACTGTGGGGCTGGGGATTTAGCTCAGCGATTAGAGTGCTTGCCTTGTAAGCACAAGGGCCTGAGTTCGATCCCCGGTACCACCAAAAAAAAAAAAAAAAAAAAAAAAAAAAAAAAAAAAAAAAAAAAAGACAATGACTGAATAAATGTACAAAAAAGGCAAAACTATTTTGCTCATAAGAAACTCGCTTTATTTCTGGGAACACATACAAACTGAATGTAAAGAGATGGAATACATGCTTAAATGCAAATGGAAACGCAAAGAAAGCAGAAGTATCAAATAAAATAGAGTTTGAATCAAAATCAATAAAAAGAGATGATGTCATTATACAATAATAAAGGAGTTGATTAACATGAAATAATTTTAAATATATATGCACTCATCATACTTAGATCTAAAATGTCGCATTACTATGGCTTATATCTAGATGTCCCCACAAAGCATCATATGGTCTCTGGTGGGGCTTTGAGGAGTGACTGGATCGTGGGTGTGTGATACTGGATTAGTCTGTTGATTGGTTTGGTTTAATTCTATGAGTGGATGATGGACTTACTGAAGAGGGATGACCCACCCTGGATGTGGGTGTCACCAACCAATAGGTTTATAGCCTGGATGGAATAAAAGAAAAGGAAGTCTTCTGCTTCCTGCCTGCTTTGCCATGGGATCTTTCCCCTATGCCATGGCCTTCTGCCATGCTGCCCTGCCTTGGAGTCAGTCAACTCTGCATTGAAACCTCTACAAACTTTGAAATACAGTAAATTCCTTTTTTCACTTGAGGGTGTTGGGTATTTTGTCCCAGCAACAAGAAGGTAACTAAGACCCCCTCCCCCAAAGTCTCATGTGTTTGGAAGATGATTGGATCATAGAGACTCACTTTTCATCAGTGGATTCATCCATTGGTAAATTCAGTAATTCCTATGCTGTTAGGAGGTGGGGTTTTGTTGGATGGGTAGGTCACTGGGAATGTGACTTGGAAGGGTATATTCTTGTCCCTGGGTCCTGGCTTTTTCCTTTCCTTCTCTGCTTCCTGGCTTCTATGAGGTGAACTGCTTTCCTCCACCGGGCTCTTCTGTTATGCCATTTCTGCCTTAGAGCCAACCAACTATGGACCAAATCCTCTGAAAACTGTGACCCAAAATAAACCTCTTTTCCATTAAGTTGTGAGCAACAGGTATTTTGTCCCAGAGATAGAAAAGCTAACTAATACAGCAGCCAATATCAGAGCACTCAAATACATGAAGCAAATGTTAATAGGCATAAAGGAAAAATAGACTACAGTAGAATAATAGAAGTAGATTTTTACCACTTTCAGCAATGGAAAGATCAGCCAGATGGAAAAATCAAGAAAGAAAACAGTATATTGCATCTGAGATCAAATGGACCTAACAGCTATGTATAGAAGATTCCATCCAACAACTGAAGAATACACATTCTTCTTAACAGCATATAAACCATTCTCTAGGACAGATCATATGATAAGTCCCAAAACAAGTCTCAACAAAATTTAGAAAATTGAAATTATATCAAGTATCTTTTTTTTATCATTTTTCAATAAAACTAAAAATCAGTGAGAAAAACTTTGGAAACTATATAGAAATGACTTACTGTAAAATAACCAATGGGTCAAGAAAAATCAAAATTTTAGAAAATCTTGAAACAAATGAAAATGGAAGAACAGCATACCAAAAACCACGGGTTATTAGCAAGACTGGGAGGAAAATTTATAACAATCAGTGCCCCCTCCAAAAACCAGAAAGATGTCAAATATACAACATATTGCTAATACTTCAAGGAACTAGACAAAGAAGAAAGAAACCAAACCCAGAATTAGTAGAAAGAAAGACAAACGGAAGACCAGAGGAGAAATAGCAATGAAACAAAAATCTGGTTCCCATACGATGAGCAAAATAGACAAATTTAGCTGGACTAAAAAGTCAGGGGGGGTGGAGAGGAACTAAAATAAAATCACTTATGAAAAGGAGATATTACAACTGACACCACATAAATGCAAAGAGTCATTAGACATTATTATGAAAAACTATACACCAACAAATTTAATAATCTTGAGTCAATGGATAAATTCCTACACACATATACCTTAGCAGAATGAGAAATACAAAACCAGAGCTGACCGATAGCAGGAAGCAAGATGAAATTATATAAAAAAAAAAAAAGGCCAAGGACTGAATGACTTCACTGTTGAATTCTACCAGACACTCAAAGATCTAATACCCATTCTTCATAAATTGCTTCAAAAAATTGAACAGGATGGAATTCTTCAGAACTCAGTCAATGAGATAAGTGTTACTGTGATACAAAAACCAGCCAAGGATGCAATAATCAAAAAAACCTACAGGTCAATATCTTTGACAAATGAATGCAGAATGCTTTAGCAAAATGCTAGTAAATCAACCCCAAGAGCCAATTTAAAAGATTATTCACTGTGATAGAATATGTGGCTTAACACATACACATCAATAAACATAATACACCACATTAATAGAGTGAAGGACAAAAATGATATGATTATCTCAATAGATGCAAAAAATTATTTGATAAAATCATGTCCCTTTATGATAAAACTCCCCAACAAGTTGGCAGGCTAACAATTAAAATTGTACTCAATATATAAAAGTTGACATCTTTCTTTGTAAATACGGAACAAGACAAGGATACCCACCTTCACCACTTTTATTCAACATATTACCATAGGTCCTACTCGGAAAAATAAGGCAAGAGAGAAAAGCAGAGGACATTCATATTAGAAAATAAGTAGTTAAACTACCACTGATTCCTCTACCCAAAGACTCCACCTCCCAAAAAATACTGTTTTACTACCTTGACTTCAAAGTATACTACAAAGTTGTAGTCACGAAAATGTTCAATTGGCATAAAAACAGACACATACACCCCCAATGGGAAAGAATAGAGAACCTGTAAGTTCTACACAGGCAGCAAAATCTTTGCCAGAGGTACTAAGAATACACATTGTAGAAAGGACAATCTTCCAAGAAATGGTGCTGGGAAAACTGGATATTCACATGCAAAAGGTTGAAATGAAACCACCATGCCTCACCAATTAAAATTTTCAACTCAAAATAGATTAACCAAAACTATGAAACTGTCAAAATAAAATATGAGAAATGCCTCAGGACATTAGAATGGTCAATAAATTTTTGAAAAAGACCCCAAAAGCACAGGAAATAAAAGCAGAAAAAGACAAATGTGATTGCATCATCAAACTAAAAAACTTTTGCATAGCAAAGGAAACAATAATTAGAATTAAGAGACAAACTATAGAACTGAAGAAAATATTCACAAACTGTATGTCTGGCGAGGAATTAATTTCTAGGATTTATAATGAATTCAATAGCAAAAATTGAACAGATCTAAAAAAAAAAATCTGTCCAAAGTAATAAACCTACAACTAGCCAAAAGACATCTGAACAAAATGCTCAACATTACCAATCATCGTGGAAACAAATCAGAACCAAATCACCTCATCGAAGTAAGAATAGCTGTTATCAAAAAAGGCAAACAAGTGCTGGCAAGAATATAGAGTAAAGAGAACACTTGAATGCTGTCAGAGGGAATAAAAACTAGTCATTATGGAAAACCGTATGGAGTTTCCTCAAAATAGAACTGCCATAAGACTCAGCAATTGAATGATTGTGTATATATCCAAAAGAAATGAAACCAGTACGTTGAAGAGACATTTGTACTCACATGATTTTTTGCAGGAATATTTACCACATTCAATAAATGGAAATACTATAACTATCCGTCAGCTGCTAAATGGATAGAAAAAATGTGGTATATATACAGAATGGAATACCATCCATCCGCAAAAAGGGATGGAATCTTGTAGTTTGTGACCACATGAATGGAACTGGAAATCATGTTAAGTGAAATAAACCAGGCCCAGAAAGATATGTACTACATGATCTTATGTGGAATATAAGATTTGAGCTCATGAAAGTGTAGAATATTGGTTACCAGAGGCTAAGAAGAGTAGAAAGGAGAAAAAGATGGTAAAAGTTTGATCAATATGTTTTAGACAAAATTAAGATTTTCTGGTGTGCTGTTGCACATAGGGTCACTATAGATAATGAAAATGTGTTAATTATTTAAAAACCTGAAAGAAAGTATTTGAGTATTTTTACCATAAATAAATGATAATATTTGAGGAGATAAATAAAACATTACACAAAATATACATGTATCAAAATATCGCATGGTATTCCATAAATATGTACAACATTTAGGTTTCTGTGTGTCAGAATGAATTTAAAGATTTTTTTTCCAACCAAGATATTTTTTTTCTTTTTTGTCAATAAAAAAGGAAAAATAGATTCTTGGTCACAGCATTGCTGGATGGTATATAATATCTTCTGTTGGCTGCTACAGTACCACTCTGTACTTTTCTCCAAGTTACCCTGAATATGAAGTGGTTGACCCCTACGGACAACACTAATCAGCTCATCTACCGTCTGGGTTCATTTGAGGATGGGCTTGTATGAATAACTAGCCAGAGATCTGAGGTCATAAGGAAAGTGAAATCTGGAATTTAATTCTTCTCTCTCCTTTCCTGCCTTCTCAGTGGTTTGACTGTGTATCTTGATTAAGGTCAGCGCTCCTCTTCCATGGCTCTTATGACACAACTGTTTTATGCAACAATTGTATCCTGTTTTCTTATCACATTTGGAGGTGATGCTAGTTCTTTGCTGTTGCCAGACACGGGTTCCCACCTGTTCATTTTAAGATTCCTTTAAACTCTCCTCATATCATATAAATAGCTCCTTTTATTAAATTGTTTCTAAATTGCTAAAAGTAAATATGTCATCAGGTCCATGATTCATAAAATATTCTTTTAGCCACAATATCTATATTCTGTCTCTTATAAGCTTGAATTTATTGCTTATTTCCTTTTTTTGTTAGTATATTAGCTTATTGTTTTCATGGATTCATAAAAGTACTTTATATATTATAGATATTGTTTGTTAGATACGACAGAATTTTGTCCCAGTTTGTATTTAAACTTTGTGAATGGAGTCTTTTATTATATAAACTTTAAAATTTTTTAGGCAGTTAAGTAGATCAATATTTTTTCTCTTATAAAACTTGAGTCTTTTTGTGTTTAAATAGTTTTTACTCTTTGTAGGAATATTCTTCTAATTGGGTTTAAATTTAACACTTAGTTTCAATGTTTTGGTATGATTCAAGGCATCTAGAACAAATGTCTACTTTTCTGTCAGTGGGCTATCTAGTTAACTATCAATCTGTGTTAACTGATTTTAACAATCATCCTTATCATAAATTTCATTGTATGTGTGGTTTCCTTCTTGTTTCTTCTATCTCTAGTCTATCCTTTAATATATTTTTTAATATACTCCCATGTCAATATTACAATTTACTACTATTAGACTGAACACACCCCTCATTGTTTTATTAGTGCATGTTTGCAATACATAATGTTTACATTTCTTAGGGCAAATTAGTACATGTAAATAACATATCAATTCATTTTTTCATCCAATTTTTCCCTGCCCTTTTCTCCCTCCGTCACTTGATCCCCTTCCTATTTGAGAAACATCTATCTTCCTACTTCCTAATCGCTACCTTTTATTTTACACTTTATTTGTAACCTGAATTTCTCATATAAGAGAAACTATGTAATATTCATGCTTCTGCCTCTGATTTATTTCACTTAACATTATGGTCTCAAGGCACATCTATTTTCCTACAAATGACTCAAATTTATCTGTCTTTGTGTCAGAGTAGTACTCCATTATGTGTAAATACCACATTTTCTTTATCCATTCTTCTGTTGAGGGAAATGTAGGCTGCTTCCAGGATTTAGCTATTATGAATTGTGTTGCTATAAACAGGGGAGTGCGTGTAGCACTGTAATATGACACTTTAAAATCTTTCGAGACAATACCTCAAAGGAAAATAGCTGAGTCAAATGATATTTCTAGGTTTAGTTCTTGAGTCATCTCCATAATCATTTCCATCAACAGTAGAAGACTTCCTTTTTCTCTGCAGCCTCTCCAGCATTTGTTATTATTTAATTTCTTGATGTTGGTCATTCTTACTGTGGTAAGGTGGAATCTCAGTGTTTAAATTTGCATTTCCCTGATAGCAAGCAGTTTTGAGCTTTCCTTCATGTTTTTGTTGGCCATTTGTACTTCTTTGTGAATGAAGTATCTGTTCATTTCAGTTGCCCGTTTTTTGATCGGGTCTTTTATTTTAGGTTGTAAGTTTTTTGAGTTCTTTATATATTTTAGATACTAGTTCTCTGAGGAATAGCCGGTGAAATTTTTTTCCCATTCTGTAGATTGTTTTTTTACTCTGTTAATTGTTTCTTTTGCTGTGCAGACATTTTTAAATTTGCTATGATCCCATTTTTTAATTTTTTTTGGTACTATTTCCTGTGCAACTGGGGTTCTGCTCAGAAAGTCCTTGGCTGCACTATGACTTCAACAGTTTTACCTATTTTATCTCCAGCAGGTTAAGTGTTTTAACATTTAGTTCTTTGATCTCTTTTGATTTTTAGTTTAGTACATGGTGAGAGATATGGGTCTAAATTCAGTCCTCTGCATGTGTGTAGCCAGTTTCCCCAACACTATTTATTAAAGAGGCTGTCTTTCCTCCAGTTTGTATTTTTGGCCACTTTGTCAAAGATCAAATAGTTGAACATACTCTTTCCCAGGATCCAGTTGGTCCAAAGTTGCAGTTGGTTCAGGTTGTTCTCCAGGTGTGGCTCACAGTATTATTAATGACCCCAAGGTAATCCATGTATTGGCATTCCAAGAAAACCAAATAATAGCAACAATATGTCACCTTGGCTGTAGTAATAAAGTCAGCAACAATCAACAACAATAATAGTGTGAAAGATAAACTGAGTTGGCAAACCCTGAGGACTGCCTAGTTTTGAGGCCTGAGGGTTTCCGAAGTACCCTCCTGCACCTGAGGGCCTCCTGTCTATTCCCTGCAGACTGTGGTTACCATTCAAGCCAAGGCGTGTCCTCACTCACACTGGTAGATGTGAAAAGTGATCAGCCCTCTGTGCTCTGTTAGTTGTAGACTGTGGGGCAGGTGTTCGAATGCATGTTGGATTAATGTCAGTGATTACAGGGTCTGGCTTTGACAGAGGACAGAGCCCATGTCTGTCCCATCCTGAGTTTACCCTTCTCAGGGGGGTCTACGGTCCATTCCTTCTCCGGGCTGGTCCCATGTGTCTGTCTTTCCCCAGTTACTATGGAAGGGTAATAACTGGAGTCCCTGAATTTGTTGGCCAGGTTTGTACTTTCTCCCTGGGTCTACTGGCCCTCCACACTCACTTTCTCTCCCCAGGCATTATCTTCTTCCAGGGTCATGTTGTCAGTGCTCTCCTCTGCTGCATGGCTTGGAGTTGGTAGAAGGTCTCACCACACATGATTGGCACAGCCTGCTTTCTTGAATCAGGGGCTCTACACACCGAACCCCCCCCCCATTGCTTTTCACCAAATATCAGGCATAGTTTTTGTAAAATTACTCTTCCAGGTAAAATTGATAATCTCAGATTATAGTAAAAACATTTTGACTTGAGTTGAATTTATGTATCAAGCTGGGAATAATTATCATCTTTCCATGTGAGAAAATGCTATATTGCTTTATTGTCTCTGTTCTTTTTTTAGGCCTTTCAATAAATGTTACCATATTATTTACTGAATATATTCCAATAAGCTTATTCTTAGGTATTTTGTACATTGTTAGTGACGTACATGGAATTATTATATCATTTCATTTTCCAATCAATTATTTCTACTAGGAGAAAAATATTTTTCTTTTTAAATTTATCTAATAAGTACAAGGTCACCCTATCAAATTTTTGGTTTTACGTTTTACTTTTATTTAGTTGATTTGCCTGAGTCTTCTGTTTCCAGTTATACACACATACACAGTAATCATATATTGTATGTAATATGATGTATACAGTTAGAAGGCATAGCTGTGTTCAAAAGTGAAAAACAAAGCTTCTGAGTCTTAATAAGCAAGAAAGAATCACGTGTGACATGGAGTTAAAATTCCCCAGGTGTGACATTTTCAGGTATATAAAACAAGAGGATAATGAAACTGATGATTGCAACCGAGTATGAGTGTGGGCTGCAGTTTGTATTCCTGATGAATGAAATGAAAGGATAAGAGTTATTCTAGCAGTGAGTAAGACAGGGAACATTTTACACATTCAATGGAAGACAAAGTCTATGAACTACTGCTCACCCAGTCTTAGTCATCAACAAAGTCACCTTTAACAATTCCTGTGGATATGGGCGTTTTCCTAGAGAGACTGGTTGGAAAAGGTCTTAATGTGTATGGAGCTGAAAACTTTTGGAGATAGTTTTCATCTTTCCCAAATCTCCTCCCTAAATGACTCAAAGTAACTTCACAACTATGAAAAATCTCTCTTAGGCAATTGATCGTTGCCTAAGAATGATCAATTATAGCAAAATGCCAAAACTTTAAAATCACTAGCAGAAAAAAGAGAAAAATCCAGGAATCCCACACAAGATCTTTCACATTCTCACTCCACCTGCCCACCACAGGTCTCTGTGAGAAGCAGAACAGAAATGCTGCGGGGGAAGCAGGCGACAGACAAACAACGGGTCCCAGTGGGGATTTGGAAAGACCACCAAAAGAATATGTCATACTAAGCCTGAGAGTTCAGACAGGGGTCTAGATGCAAAGGATTCCAGATATATGTGATTTAAATGGTCAGATGCCATGTAAAGTTCAGGCTTTTCCTGAAGGTGTAAGTGCGTGATTTAAAGGGACAAGAATGATTATAAAGGAGAAGACTTACAGGGGATAGTCTTCCAAATGCAGAGCTTCTGATGCAGAGAAAAAATTAAATAGGAAGAAACAAGAACTTTTTGCCACCCAAATAGTGCTAGGGAAAAGGAAAAGGAAAAGGGAAAAATTTAGGATCCTGCAAAACAGAAAAGAATCATATAATTGAAAGACTAACAATCACTGTCTGTCAACCAAACCAGCAAGTGATAGCAACAAATTAGTACAAATTAACAGAAATCCCCACCATGAGCTCTCTTACTGATGCTTTGTTTTTAATAAAATGTCCAAAGCTGAATTTTTTCATTTTTCTCTTATTATAGTGTTCTCAACAATTTTGGAAATGTGCAACAGGAGAAGAATTGGTGGTTTAATTTTCTTTTTGCCTCTTTCCTTGCATGGTCTACATTGCTACCATTCTTATGCTTTCCATACAGTATAGCAGGTGACTATAAAAATATAATTCATTAACTGAAGGTCAGTAGCTCCCACCCCCCAGCTCCTATTCTCACAGCACGCTGAACTACATTTCCTTGTGAACACGTCTCTTTTACTGATCTGTCTTAGAGATACAGTGTCTTGTAATGTTTCGCGACAATACATAATAAAACAGCAATATGTAGCCACATATCTTATTTATGTATCAGAATTTCATATATATATTCTTTCCTTTAAAATGCTTTGTACTGAAAGTATATAATTGGGGTTTTAAATGAAGTATATTTAAAGCTACCTAACATGCTTTAATGTTTGTACCATCTCGAATAAATTTTGTAAGACAAAAAACACTATTAAAATTATTGCAAAAATAAAAAAGTACATGCAAAGTCAGAAAAATCAATTCTCTCTTGATGGTATATTTTATTGGCACAAAATATTTTTAGCAAGAGCATAGATTATTCTTTCAGATTTTAGAGCTGTACTACTATACATGTTAGCCACTTGTCAAATGTGTCTATTTAAATTAAATTAAAAATGTACTCAATCACAGGAAATACATTTCATGTACTTAGTAGCCATAGATAGCTAGTGGATGGTACTGATATGGATATCTTTCATTATCACATTATCTCAATATCACATTATGTTTAAGACAGCATTGTTTTAGAAGAATGTGTCTTTTAATTAGTTGGATTGAGCTCAGCTTGTTTGAAAATACCTCAGTAGCCTTTCCAGAATAAAACAGGTTTATTAGGATTTATATGTATGTGTTTTGTTTGTTTTTTATTTATTTGAATAGGTCATAAGATTCTTTTCCTTGTTAACATACAGGTACAGCAAAGATAAAAACTAGGAAACAGAAAGAGTTTTGTATATTTGAGAACAACCTTAAATATTGGAAATTTGGAGCAGGAATTAAGGATTTGTTTGGTGCTGTTTGGGTAAAGTGAAATATTCTTTGTAAACTTACTATTTAAGTTGATAGATACAGTTTTCTAACAGTGGGCTTGAGAAAATAACCGTAAGTGTTCACCTAAATTTCCATGAAAGTTTCTGAGTCTTAATAACAGAAAATAAGACGCAATTTATGTAAATGGCATTGCCAAGAACTTGGCTGGTGTCAGAGACTAATACCAGTTATTTCCTTTGTATTCCTTTTAATTTTGCTTTTATATTATTGTGTGTTTATTTTCCCCTAAAAAATGAAAAGTTTCCTTAATGAGATGATGAGTAGGCATCAACATTATTTTTATTATGTTTAAATTATTTAGAACTTTACAAGTAAACATACATTCCAACAAACATCATATTTCATCCAAAATATCTCATCATGACATCAAATGAAGAAGCTTAGGTAAGAAATGGGGCTATAATACAGTTGCCATAGCATAAAAAATGCCAACTTCCAAATAGTTTCCGTTTGTTTTCTCTTCTCCTACATACTAATCTTTTTTAAATGCCGCCTGCACAGTCATTTTATCCACATATAAATTTTATCAAGTGATTTCCCAGATTATGTTGTAGGTTAATTTCATACTTTAAAAATAGACTTTTAAGACTCTTACAATAGAATCTTATGTTTTCTCGGAATTTTATTACTTTTTCTCCCCATATTCTAGTCACTTGCCTTTTATGTTGCACACAATAATCATTTTTTGCTGGTTTCTATTCACCAAATGTTTTTTCTTTTTGTCAAATCATGAACCATTCCTTGTAGTTTGTTACATTTCCTTAAGATTTTAAAATTTAATTTTAATTTTATCAGAATGTACAAATACACATTTTAACAATACAGAAACCAGTTATAACTTTTTCCATATTGTTAAAACTAAGATATGGTTGTTTAGAAAACACTGCATAAAATTTAAACATGAATGTTTTAAGGTTTTTTCTTTAAAAACTTTGTAACTTGTATTAATTGTGCATATTAATTGGATTCATTGTAGTATTTCCCCACATGCACACACACTGCACCGGTCAAACCAGGGTGAGTAATGTTTCCCCTCACTTTTCCTTCTGTGTGAAGCTGTGGGCTTCCCTCCTAGATCTTCACGAGATACATACCAAGTAACTGTGAACTATAGTTAACCCACTACACTGTAGGTCACAGGAGCTGATTCCTCTGTCTGCATTTTGATGCTTGTTTTCCAGCCACCTTTTGTCAGTCCCCTTTTCATGGTTCAACATTCAGCCCAACTTTTATTTTTAGATTCCACGAACGAAAGAGTACATGCAGTATTCATCTTACCGAGTCTGACCTATTCAATTTAATAATATCCTTCAGTTTCATTGCATTCTGTTACAGATGACAGGATTTCATTCTTTTTAAAGGCTGGATAATATTCAGTTGCATGTACTCACCACATTTATTTTATCCATTCATCAGTTGATGGGTACCCAGGTTGATGTCATATAGCTCAGCGATTGTGAGTAAGACCATAATAATCATGGTCATGCAGATAATTCTCTGGTATGCTGATTTCATTTTCTTTGGATGTTGTGACAGTTTAGATTTGAAGTATTGCTCAAAGGTCCATGGGAGTAAAGGCTTGCTTCTCAGATAGTCACTGCTGGGAGGCTGTGGGAATTCTAAGAAGTGGGCTCCAAAGGGAAGTCTTTATTTAGGTCAATATGCATGTTCCCTGAAGCGGACTATGGACTGTGGTCCCTTTCTTTTTCTCTTTTGTGTCCTGGAGTGTTCAGAGAGGGTTTGCTCCCCCTTGTGCTCTTGCCATTGATGTGTTGCAACAGGATTAACCAGACAGAGACTGAAACCAGTAAAACTGAGTCAAAATAAACCTCTTCTCTTTATAAGTTAATTATCTCAAGTATTTGTTACAGTGACTGAAAGTTGACTAATATATAATTGGATCACATGGTATGGTCATTTCTTACTTTTTTTTTTATATTTTAGGAATGCCCATTCCATTTTCCATAGTCATTGGCTCAGTCTACATTCCTACCAACAGGGAATGAACTTCTGTTCTCCGTATCTTTGCCAACATTTGTTATTTTTTGTCTTTTTGACAATATCCATTCTAATGGGGGTAGGAGGTAATATCTTTGTGGTCTTACTGCGTTGCATTTCCCTGATGGCTCATTATGTTGAGTGTATTTTTCATACAGTTCTTGGCCATTTGTGTTTCTTCTTTTGAGAAGTGTCTCTTCAGACCATTTCACCATTTTTCAGTTGGCTTACTTTTTTGTTAAGTTTTCCTGAGATTCTTATTTATTCTGGATATGAATTCTTTGTCAGGTGAATAGTTAGTAAAGACTGTCTCACTGTAGCTTTTCACTCCAGTGGTTGCTTTGCTGTACAGAAACTTCTTTTTTTGTTGTTGTTTTTTGAAATTTGAACTGATTTTTTTAATTTTAGGAAAAAATAAAATTTCATAACAAAATAATAAGAGAATAGTAAGAGTAACACACAGTGTATTGTTATCTTCAAAGCAGTTACTCAGAGTACAAGACATAAACCAAAAAGATTCTTACAAAAAAGAAACAGATAATAACATAAAACTTTCTTTTCAACAAACTAAGATACACTAATATTATAAATGAAACAAATTAGCATATATATTGAATGTTTTACATTTGTCTATATTTGCTTTTTTGAACTACACCTTTGGCATTACTAATGCTGATGTCATAAAGTGTCTCTTCTATGTTTTATTTTAATACTTTTATAGTTTTGGGTTTTATGTTTAGGATTTTGGCTAATTTTGAGTAGATTTTTGTATAGGGTGAGAGGTAAAGGTCAAGTTTCAGTCTTCTGCAAGTGGATATCAAGTTTTCCCAGCACCATTTAGTGAAGAGGCTGTTCCTTCTCCAGTGTACATTTTTGTTGCGTTTGTTGAGAATCAGTTGTCTATAGAAGCATGAGTTTATTGCTGGACTCTAATGCGTTCATTGGCCTGTGTGTCTAGTTCTAGGTCAGTGGCATGCTCTTCTGTTTACTGTGGCAGTGTAGTATGTGTTGAAATTAGATGTTCTGATGTCTCCCTCCAGCTTTGTTCTTTTTTGTTAATGAATACTTTGGCTATTCATTGACTTTTGAGCTTCCACATGAATTTTAGGATTGCTGTTTATAGTTTGGAGGAATTGAAACCAGGGGTGCACTGTCATGGAAGTACATTCCCAGCCCTCTTTATTTTTTATTTGAAGACAGGGTCTTGCTAAATTGCTCAGGTTGCTTTTAACTTGTTTATGCCACTGTGACAAGCTAATACTGCATCATTGGTGTGCACTGAATCTGTAGATCACTTTTCGTAGTATGACTATTTTAACAATTTTAATTCTTCCAGTCCATGAATATGTGAGATCTTTCCATGTTTTAGTATTCTCTTTAATTTTTTTTTTTTTTTTTTTGGTGCCAGGGATCAAACTCAGGGCCTTGAGCTTGCTAGGCAAGCACTCTAACCACTGAGCTAAATCTCCGGCCCGCTCTTTAATTTTTTTCATCAGGTTTTTGTAATTTTGGTTGTAGAAATTATTTACTAGGTTAAAATTATTCCTAAGTATTATTTCTGTAGTTATTATGATTGAGATTGCTTCCATAATTTCTTTCTTAACGTATTTATTGTTGGTATATAAAAATACTACTGATTTTTGTATGTTGATTTTGTGTCCTACAACTTTACTGAATTTATTAATCTGTTCTAATAGTCTTTTAGTGTTGTCTTTAGGTTTTTCTATATAGAGTGTTATATTTTCTATAAACAGGGATAATTTCACCTTATTTTTTTCTATCAGTATGCCATTTAGCTAAAATTAGATGATAGAATAAAAAGTAATCCTAAAACTATAAATAATTTAGGAGCTCACTTAGCAGAGATGCTTAAGAATATCATGAAAAATCTTAAATTCTATGACTCTCCCTATTAAGCAAGACTAGAATAAATTGAAAGATGTATTGATGGGTGAAATGGTAATGTTCATATATGTGATTTATTTCCCAAATCTACGAATTCAGTGCAAGTATAATCAATGCTATGGTATGAATTTTATTTTTCGAGTAAATAAAAAATTGTAAAGTTCATACGACTGAAACAAGTGAACAGCATTGGGCTTAGTATCAATTAAGATCTTCTACACAAACCATCATAGTAAAACCAGTATAACATCTCCTCTGTACAAATAAATAGAACAGAACAGAAAGAGAACTCAGCAACAGATTATATATACTATATAGAATTTTGAACATGATAAAAGCACTGTAAGAATAATCGTTCAGGTTGGGGATTTAGCTCAAACAGTAGAGTGCTTGCCTAGTAAGTGCAACACCCTGAGTTCAATACCAAGCACCCCAAAAATCGAAACAACAAGAACAAGACAACAACAAGAAAAAGAAAGAGTAATCATTCAGGGTATATGATGAAAATTTTGCTTGTCTATATGTGAAAAATGAGGGGAGATCTCTACCTCATATGATGCAGAAGGTGATTGCTAGATAAACAAAATTTGAGGGCAGGTGCACTAGGAATTGAATGCAGGGCCTTTACAATGAGCTACATCCCCAGGCTTTTTAAATGTTTTTTTGATACAGGATCTCGCTAAGTTACTAAGTTGCCTAGGCTGGATTTGAATTCAGGATCCTCCTGCCACAGGCTTGCAGCGTGCTGGGATTACAGTCATGTACTGTTACATATAATTAATTTTTAAATTAAAAAACGTAATTACTTGGGCTGGGGATTTAACTCAGTGGTTAGAGTGTATTATGGTTTGTGTCTAGATGTCCCCCCAAAGCCTCATGTGGTAAGAGATAGCTGGATCTAGAGTTTGCGGTTACTAAATTAATCCACTGATCGGTTTGGCATGGCTCTGCTGGGATCAAGGATGTGAAACTAAAATTAAGGGTGGGAGTGCTACCCACCCTAAGGGCAGGTAGCCTAGATAAGATACAGGAAGAAGCTAACTAGCTGCTTGTTTGCATTGCTTATTTGCATACATTCCTTGCATTTTCCTCACTTTACTTTGCTGCTGGTCGGCCATGCTGCCCTGCCTCGGACCCAGCGGACTATAGACTGAAACCTCTGCAGACTGTGAGCTAAGAAACCTTTCTTCCCCTAACTTTGGGTGTCGGGTATTCTGTCCCAGCAACGAGAGAAAAGTAACTAAAACAGAGTGCTTGGTTGGGAAGCGCAAAGCCCTGAGTTCAATCCCTGGCACCAAAACAAGAACAAAAACAAAAACAAAAACCACATAATTACTGTTAAAAACTAGAGAAATATTTTATAACATAGAAATGAGACAATGTTAAACAAGATTTTAGTAGTGTTAAAACTACTAAAGTTTAGTAGTATTAAAACTTTGTGGATTAGATTGTATAAAGCTGAAGAATTGTGTTCTAGGAAGAAAACTATAGACCATATTAATAGATGGTGAAGAGATATCTAAATCTAGGAGATTAATACTTAGAATGAACAAATCTTAGAAAAATCTACACAAAATTTTCAGGAAGCCTAATAGAAATAGGAATAGTCAGTACACACACACACACAAACACACACACACACACATCTCAAATAGCTAAGAAAAGTTTAGTTACATTCGAAATTACATAAATACAAAATAAAACTTTGTGATACTACTTTATATTTGTCTGTATGAGAATATTTTGAAAACAGGAAATATTCAAAGTACTGCAGTTTTCAGTGTATAGATCTTTTACTTCCTTTGTTAGATTGATTCCTAGGTACTTCATAAACAATACTGAGATTCCATCTCACTGCAGAAAGAATGGCTATTACCAATAAATCTGCCAATAACAAATGCTGGAGGGGCTGTGGTGAAAAGAGAACCCTTCTCCACTGTTGGTGGGAGTGCAGACTGCTGCAACTACTGTGGAAATTGGTGTGGCAATTCCTCCAAAAACTAGAACTAGAAGTTCCATTTGACCCAGCTATTCCCCTTTTTGGTATTTTCCCAAAAGAATTAAAGGCATCATACTGTAGCAATATGTCACACCCATGTTTATAGTGGCACAGTTTGTAATAGCTAAATTTTGGAAACAGCCCAAATGCCCATCAACTGATAAATGGATTAAAAAGATGTGGTTTTTTAATTTGTACAGTGGAGTACTACTCTGCCATAAAAATGATAAGCTTGAGAAATTTCTAGGTAAACAGATGCATCTTGAGATCATAGTCAAAATAAATTGGGCACACATGTTTAAATACTAAATTGTTTCTCTGGTATGAGAAACTGAAAGTGTAAAGACTAAAATGTATTATATTGGGAAAGGGAAGAAGTTGTTCAAATGGGAAGGAGAATGGTGGGGGAGGAACAGAGGGATGAGAGAAAAAAGAATAGAAGGAAGAAAGTGGAAGCAAAGCTTTTGTAAATGAGGGAGGAGGGGTTGAAGGAGGGAAAGGGAATGGGAAAAAAAGAAGCAGCAAGATATACCATGTACAGGTACAAATTCCCTGTGATGAATGTTATCATTTTGTATATCTAAAATGTACCATTAAAATTAAAAAGAAAAACTGGAAACATTATCAAGTACTCCTGACTTGTGTGGGATGTGCCAGTTACTTCCTGCTGAGTGAGGACACACCACAAACCTCAGTGACCTAAGACAATAGAGAGCCTATTTCGTTTACATTGGGAAAGATAATTTCTTTAGAGATTGATCATTAACACATGAATGGCTATAGATATTCCTCTTGACCTAACAAATTAGAGTGACTGATAAATAACATTCTCATTTCAGATTCTGCTCAAGAGTCCATTGTTTATGTGCCAAGCTCTGTCCAAAGCTTCGGAATCTTTAATTATTCTCGGAGCCAGTGAATTTGTGCCTATATATTTAGAAACTCAGTTTATATTAACACCCACAATGGCAGCTACACTTACAGGTACTCTTTCCTTCATAGTATCATCATTTCAAAAATTCTGTGTAGTCTTCATGTATGTACATTTATTAAATATTGCCAGCAAGCAGAAAATACAAGGAGAAATATGCTTAAACACTATTTGCCGAAATTTTAAAAATACAAATAC
The DNA here is from genome assembly GCA_004026905.1 of Hystrix cristata. Taxonomy (NCBI): domain Eukaryota; kingdom Metazoa; phylum Chordata; class Mammalia; order Rodentia; family Hystricidae; genus Hystrix; species Hystrix cristata. The sequence continues at coordinate 52,247 of PVJO010013321.1, forward strand.
TCTGCTATCATTTCATCAATTTTTTTTAAAGCAAAACC
>PVJO010013322.1:0-36146 GCA_004026905.1 Hystrix cristata
GAATAGCTGGGTTAAATAGCACCTCTAGTTGTAGTTTTCTAAGGAATCTCCACACTGATTTCCACAGTGGTTGGACCAAACTACATTCTCACCAACAGCGGAGGAGAGTTTCTTTTTCCCCGCAACCCCTGAAGCATTTGTTATTGGTTGATTTCTTGATAATGGCTGTTCTTTCTGGAGTGAGATGGAATCTTAGCATTGTTTTGATCTGCATTTCTTGAATGACAAATGATGTTGAACACTTTTTCATATATTTATTCGCTATTTTTATTTATTTCTCTGAGAAATGTTTATTCATTTCAGATGCCCATTTTTGGATTGGGTCTTTAAATTTAGGGAGTTTGATTTATTTGAGTTCTTTATATATTCAGATGTTAGATCTTTGTCTGAGGGACAGCTGGCAATATTTTTTCCCAGTCTGTGGGTTTTTGTCCCACTCTATTGGTGATTTCTTTTGCTGTGCAAAAGCCTTTTTATAGGATGTGGTCCCAAGCACTGATTCTTCGTATTATTTCCTGTGCAGTCTGGGTTCTTCTCATATTTTTTTTTTCCTACCTGTATATCTTCAAGAGTTCTTCCTATTCTATTCTCCAGTAGATTTAGTGTTTCTGTTTTAATGTTTAGATCTTTGATGCACTTTGATTTTAGCTTAGTACATGGTGAGAGTCAAGTATCTATTTTTAGTTTTTGGCATGTGGCAAGCCAATTTTTCTAGCATCATTTGTTAAAGAGGCTATATTTCTTCCAGTGAGGGTGTTTGGCTTCTTTGTCAAAGCTGAGTTATTTGAGCGTGTTTGAAATTGTTTCTGCATTTTCTAACCTGTTCCATTTGTCCTCAGATCTGCCTTTGTGCTAGTACTATGTTGTTTCTATCACAGTAGCCTTAAAGTATAATTTCAATTCTGGGATTGTGATGCCCCCTGCCTTGCTACTGTTGCCCAGGATTGTTGGTGCTATTCTTGGTCTCTTCTGGTTCTAGATGAATTTCATGATTGTTTTCTCTAATTCTGTGTAGTATGTTATTGGTATTTTTATTGAAATTGCATTGAATCTGTATAGTAATTTAGGACGTATAGCCTTTTTCACTATGTTAGTTCTTTCTACTCAAGAATACAGGATATCTTTCCATTGTCTGATATCCCTTTCAATTTCATTTTTTAGAGTACTGTAGTTTTCAATGAAAAGATCTTTTACTTGCTTTGTTAGATAGATTTTTAAGTATTTCTTTTTTTTTTTTTTGATGCGATTGCAAAAGGTATATCTTCACTAATTTATTTCTCAGTGAGTTTGTTATTGGTATATAGGAATGCTATTGATTTTGGGTGTTGCTTTGTATCCAGCTACGCAACTGAATTTAGTTATTAAATCTAGAAGTTTTTTGGTGGAACATTTAGGATCTTCTGTGTAGAGTATCACGTCATCCACAAATAATGACAGTTTAACTTCTTCCTTTCCTATCTTTATTCCTTTTAGTTCTTTCTCTTGCCTGATTGCTCTGCCTAATGTTTCTAGAACTATACTGAATAATAGAGGTGATGGATGGACAGCCTTGTCTAATTCCAGATTTTAGTGTGAAAGCTTCCAATTTCTGACCATTTAGTGTGATGTTAGCCATTAGTTTGTCATAGATGGCTTTTATCAGATTGAGGTGTAGACCCCTCTATTACTAATTTCTGTAGGGTTTCTCTCATAAATGGGTGTTGGATCTTGTCAAATGCTTTTTCTGCATCTATTGAAATGATCATATGATTTTTGTCTTTGACTCAATTGATAGGGTGTATTATATGTATTGATTTGCATATGTTGAACCATCCCTATATGCCTGGGATGAATCCTACTTGGTTGTAGTGTATAATCTTCTTGATAATTCGTTGCATTCTATTTGCCAGTATCTTACTGAGAATTTTTGCATCTACATTCATTAGGGAAATTGGCCTGTAGTTCTCTTTTTTGGTTGGATCCTTTTATAGTTTTAGTATCAGGGTAACACTTGCTTCTAGGAATGATTTTGGAAGTACTGATTCCCTTTCAATTTCATTGAAGAGTTTGATGAAAATTGGTATTATATCACCTTTGAATTCCTTGTAGAATTCAGCTATGAAGCCGTCAGGATCTGGGCTTTTCTTTATTGGTGAGTTTTTAATTACCTCTTCAATTTCATGACTGGATACTGTGTCATTTAGGATTTTTATTTCTTCTTGATTCAGTTTTGGTAATCCATACGTTTCTAAGAATCTGTCCATTTCTTCAGTGTTTTCCATCTTGTTTGAGTGTAGGTTCTTGAAGTAGGTGCTGATGATCCTTTGGATTTCCATAGGGTCAGTTGTGACTTCTTTATCATATTTCAGCTATAGCCAAGCATTACTTAGTTACTTCTGCATCACTGAGACACAATATCTGACACCCACAATTTAAAGGACGACAGGTTTATTTTGGCTCACAGTTTGCAGAAGTTTTAGTCCATACTTGGCTGGATCCAAGGCAAGGCAGCTTAGCACAGTGGCAGGGCAGAGGAAGATTGCTCATGGCAGGGCAGACAGGAAGCAGAGACATTTCAATAGAGAAGGAGGTGGGTCACAACCCCAACGACCCTCCTCCAACCAGCCTTCCCCTCCCGACATACATTTAGCCATAAACTCATCTGTGGACTAATCCACTGATGAATATCATACCCCCATGATCCAGTTACCTGCTCGAAGCCCCACCTATAAGTACATGATGCTTGGGTGGGAATCTTCAGTGGATATCTTGGGTTTATATGATTTTATTTTGCATAAGCCATATCAATTACCCAATGAAATTAATATATGACAACAACAAGATGGAAGAAATAACACTCACGATTCTCACCTAAGCACTTAATAATGTCGAAGATAATAAAGGTCACATTGTCATTTAAGCACTCATATTTCAGCCGAATTCATTATCCAGTTCATTTCCCAAAAGAAAATCATTTGAAAAACACTCTTGCAACCAAATATTAAAGTGGGTAGAATAGTGCATATCACAAACTCAGGCACATTTCAAGGGTAAAATGTTAGGAAATTGAATTTTCAAGGACAGATTGAACTTTATACTGGAATCAGCAAGCTATTGCCTATGGGACAATTCCCTTCATTTGTTAATACCTTCTTCCTGGAACAAAAATATGTCCTTGTGTTTACACATTGAGACTATTTATTTATTTAGTTATTTATTTTTAGTACAACAGCAGAGTTGAGGCGTTGTAACAGAAATCTGGTGCCATGAGAAGGTGAAAATATGTACCACCTGGCTCTATTAGCAAATATTAAACTGTGTCTTAAATAATACTAATTAAAAAAAAACAGTGAATGGTATATGCACAAATACATACAACCTCACTTGTTGACACATGAGAACTCTGTTTTTGTGGTTTACAGAGATCAAGGAACTACTGAAACATGGTAAAGATGATTCTCTTCTTCCCACTGACTGACCAGAATTGTACATATTTCTACAGTGAAAACCTATAAACCATGAATGGCCTTTAACATATTTCGACTACGTCTGTTTCCTTGCTGTGTTCCTTTTACGATTCTCTCATTTCTACTTACTCTCCGTGTGTGGCTCTAATAAGAATTGAAAATTGTGATGTCTCAGCAAATTCCATAATAAGATTAGACTCACCTGAACTGGAGATCCTTTCAGTAAACAAGCTATACTAGTCATTTTAGCATACAGACATCACAGAGTACAGGCAAAGCACAGAACATGTGGGATGTCCAAGTATCTGCTTTTGCCTTTTTGGTCCCACTAGAATATATTTTGGTCCAAATAAGCATACACGTTCTCTAAATGATGCATGAATACATTACATAGGAAAGGTATTTGATTGAGATGCACCATCACTTATTGAATGAGAAATTCAGTTTTTGTAGTATTTTCCAAAGAATAATATAATTTAAAAACATAGATTTAAACAAATCCTGCTAAAAGTATACCACATAAGGGTTGGGGATTTAGGTCAAGTGGTAGAGCACTTGCCTAGCTAAGCACAAGGCCTTGAGTTCAATCCCCAGCACTCCTACCCCAAAATAAAAATAAAAGTAGACCAGTTAGCAGTTCTATAACAATAAATACTGTAAGAGTTTTACGGGTTGTTTGTTTTCCCAGTAAGTTTTTCACTGATGTTTTAGAGAAGATTTGACATGATTTGCTTTCTTTCACAGCCCATAAAGGAGACTATGACTTGCAGTCTTGCTGGTGACTCATTATTCACCACAATTTCAGCTGTATTAATGTAAATAAAAGTACAACTTTTGACTACCTAAGTCCAAATTGAGAACTGAGACTTATCCTAACAAAATCCCCAAAGAGAAGCACATTGCAATGACTTCTTAAAGGTTGATTAAAATCAAATAAATGAAAATATACATATTTATAACCTTTTTGTATCAAATGTTAACAGGCATGTGTTTATTCGAAACAATTTTCCCCAGTAATCTGGAAGAGTTCAAAATAAATTGGATGTAAAACTTCTAATACACTATTAAATAGGGGCTGGGGATTTAGCTCAGTGGTTAGAGTGCTTGCCTTGCAAGCACAAGGCCCTGAGTTCGATCCCCGGCACCACAAAAACAAAAAAAACCAAAACAAAACAAACAAACAAAAAAAACTATTAAATAAAGACCAAAGAATTACAAACATCCTCAAACCAAACATGAGAAATATCGCTCATTTGTGAATGTCTTGTGTCCAATTTAAAATGACAGATTGTTTTGGATCTTCTAGATACAGATTCAATTCTGAAAATAGCAGTTTTGCTCAATTGCCCTGAGAAAATGAAGAAACCCCTTGATAAAATAAAATATTAAGCCAGAACGCTAGGAGCAAATTCTTAATAATTGTGATGGGGAATGATTGGCTCATAAATGTTTTACTCCGTCCTATTAATTAATCACCTTCTTCTAAGGAAGTTGCAAATCTCACATAATCATTTCTATTCAGTTACTCGTGTATAGAACGAAGCTGGAAAACCAAAACACGTTTTGGGAAAAATGAAGCTTTATGTACCTTTACTAGGGAAAATAACTAAAAAAGGAAGAGGGAGGAAGGGATACATCCAACGCTATGGAGTCTATTGAATGGTGAGACAGAGGCAAGAAAAAAGAACATTTTCAGAAATGTATTATAAAATCTTGGAGCACATTATCTGTAAGAAGGATAGAAGTTATGAAGATGTTAGCTTTTTCTATTATAATATGAAATTATAAAAAGCTGTTTTGGAAAATACACCAGGTTTTACCTTGATGGAAATGCAGCCTTTATGTGCAAGTCATCATTACAAAGAACTCAGTCCCTAGGCTCACTACATCCTGACACATCGCCTACTAAATCTCTTACCCATTAGATATCTAGGAGTTAATTCTTTAACCAACTCAGTTTAGCTTTTCCAACTACACAGTTGGAAAACTATAATTCTTCTGTCTCAGATTTGTTTTACTACGTGAAATACTTTTCAAGGTTATTAACATACCAAAAAAGTACACAAAAATGATACTTCATCTTAATGTTATTGCAAATCATTCTTCTAAGACACTATTAACTCTAAGGTGGATTCCAAATTTGGAAATACTAAATTGTCAATAACATGCTTCTTGTCGAATATAGATAGAAAAAAAATCACAAAATAATTCAGAAACAAACTCATGGTTCTTGGTCAAGCAAATTAGCTTAGGATTTTGTGAAATTTATGGTTATTAGAAAGCAGAGAAATAAGTTACAATTCTGTACTAACATAGTAAATATATTCTAATATATTTTCCATTTTATTTTTGTTTTCCAAGTTTTTGTATCAAAGTGTGTAAAATACATGCCATATTGCCTAAAATTATTACTGAAATTCATGTTTATATTGTTTAGATGGAATAAAATGATTAAATTTGTTCTCTCAGGGCATTACAATGAAACCTGAGTGGAAATATCCAGAACCCCATAATCCTTGTACTGTGTATACCTGCAAAACAAGTACTCCATGGATGATACCAAGATCTGTCACCATTGTGAGCTGTAGCCAGGGACCCTTGGACCATGAGCATTATGAGCTGACTTCTTGGATGAATGAACTTGGGGAAACGTTTCCCTTGGCAGCTCTGAGTAAGCAGAACACTCTGGGCCTCTCTTCTCAAAGAAAAATCTTTCAAATGCCTTTTAACATACTTGAGCATGTGATGTCTGTGACCTTGCCAGTTTTTGAGACGCCCTCAACACATCTTTCCCAGTATCCTAGAACAAAGTAATTGATTTCTTTTTTCTTGTCACTACTGTTTTTTGTTAACTACACTCTCCTTGACCCCAAATTTATGTGTTCCATTTCTGGCAAAACTGCAAAATTTTCACATCACTCAACTGATTTTTTGCTCCTGATTCTCATGGAGATATGGCTAAAAGCGTGCAGCAGTACCTATGCCCCAGTCTGAGCACTGGACTTCCTTGATATTTTTCTTTGCCAGATTAGTGTGCCACTTTAAGCATCATGCAGCCTTATGGTGTGGGAAAAATGAAGATGAGTTCTTTGCTAGAATGAAGAACTTAGGCCTCTAGTTAACTTTCCAAATGAGTCCTTACTTCCAACTCCCATGAACCTGGCCTTTACTAGGAACATTCTCGTCAGCGTCCTGGTCTGAGCTCCAACCAGAACCACCAGCAAACTATCTTCATACCATTCTGAGGTTCTCTTTAGCCCACTACTTTGAACTTTTCCAAATTCCTTCCACAAAGCAGTACCAAAGACCTGTGAACCACTTGGTTGGTTACAGCCCCAGCAACAACCCCACTTCTCTGGTACCAAGAATTCACAGTGCCGGTTCATGACCACAGTGAACCTTTCCTCCAGCCACACCCCACCTACTAAGAGCACAACTAGTAAAAAATTCATCAGTGGATCGCTGATGACTATCACACACTTATGAGCCAGTTGCCTTCCAAAAGCCCCATCTCTGAACACCTGAGACTTCTGAGTGACATTGTAGTGCTAAATCATAACATTTATTAAAGAGTAGAAAAAGAAAAAGTTTAAAATGTAATTTGTATGGTTTGGATCTAAAGTATTTACCAAAATTCATATGCTAAAGGTTTAGTTGGCAACTGATGAGATTTTTTGGAAGATAATTGGATTATGAGGGTTTTAACTTCATCTGTGGATTAGTTCATTGATGGATTCAGAGTTTGATAGTGTTACTGGGAGTTGATGGAATTTAAAAGATGGAGTTTAGTTGAAGGAAATGGGATTTGGGAGTGTCTTTTGTCCCTGGCCCTTTCCTCTCTGTCTCTCTCTCTTCTTTCTGTCCACCATGGCATGAGAATCTTTGCTCTCCCACTCCATTCCACAATGACGTACTGCCTCACCACAGGCCCAGGGTGAAGGTGAGGCCCAAAGAAAAGAAGCTAGCTAACCATGGCAGGGGGTGGGGGGGGGACTTCTAAAACATCCCCAAAGTAAACCTTTTCCCTAAATTGTTATTCTCACATTTTGTGATAGCAAGGACAAGTCAATACAGTAATGTAATTACCGCTAAACACTTGGTAGTATTTATGACTATATTTCTAAATTGCATTCACCTTTCAACACGATGAAGGAAAAAGACACTGTGGTAGTGCAGAAATCTTTCAAAGAGTGCTTTACAAAAAGAATTATTTAGATATGATGGTGCTATTTTATGTGTAACTGACTTCTCACTTTTGGGGCAAGAATAAGATAAATTTTTAGGACATGTATTTCAATTATACTCAGTGTAAATATTCCTCTCTGTGGTGGTGTAGGGTGCCAAAGACTTTTATTATTTCAAAAAACCACCGTGATTATTATTGTCTGACTGAAGAAGCGAATAGAAGAGACTGATTTCTTGACCAGATGCCATATTATCAGGAAAAAAAAATAACTAAATAAATAAAAGCAGGCATGATTAGATCATTCAACAGTCTGATGAAAGTTCTTTGTCATGTGACAAGAATCACTGTAGAAAATGTGTCACAGCGGTTGATAGATACCTGGACGCCCTGTGGATCAGTGTTTGGTGTCATCACTCGTTCTGCATTTTGTATTTTTCTTTTCTCTTTTTTGGCAAAAGGAAGGCATTGTTTTCTCCTAAAATATTCAGCTGAGCTACTTTAGAACCAAACAGTGCATGGCACTCTGTGTGTGCATTTTAATGTCTATTTTTCCAAGGTCATAAATCTATACCCATATTCTCCAAGTCTCCCAAAGTGTGGAAGTGTTTAGTTCCGAGCACATAAGCAACAATTACATGCTTAACCTGGAATCAGGGCAGGCTTGATTATTCTAACCTAATAGAAGTTCTTCCAACAACCCAAAGCACAGTGATAATTCAGTTCACTACTGGATGATTTAATATTCTTTCGGTTATGCTGCATCCCCTGGCTTTCTTCTTTAACTGATTTAAGGGAAGCCAACTCTGGTAACAAAGAGTTTCTTCATATTTAGTGTCCTGATCTAATCTAAGTGTATTAGTTACCTTTCTAGAATCAATGGTTTGCAAGAGAGCAGATTTAGTACAGGACATTTACAAATTACAACATTCACATACACAAGCCAATGCAAGAAGAGTGTAGAATATCCATCTAGGCACTGGAGACCTGAACGATCCAATCAAGGGCTGGAAGCCCACAGCACTGTCCTATGTAAGTCTGTGCCTGCATTAAAAGGCTGAAAAAGTCTACATTCCCACCAACAGTGGAGAAGGGTTCCTTTTTCTCCACAGCCCCTCCAGCATTTGTTATTGGCTGATTTGTTGATAATAGCCATTCTTTCCGGAGTGAGGTGGAATCTCAGGGTTGTTTTGATTTGCATCTCTCGAATGACCAGTGATGTTGAACATTTTTTCATATGTCTATCTGCTGTGTCTACTTCTTCATCTGAGAAGTGTCTATTCATTTCTGCTGCCCACTTTTGGATTGGGTCTTTAAATTTGGGGGGGTCTGATTTTTTGAGTTCTTTATATATTCGAGATGTTAGTCCTTTGTCAGAGGAATAGCGGGCAAAAATTTTTTCCCACTCTATGTGGAGATTCCTCAGGGAACTAGGACTAGAGATTCCATTTGACCCAGCTATTCCAATTCTTGGTATCTTCCCAAAAGAATTAAAATCATCATAACGCAGGGATACATGCACACCCATGTTTATAGCAGCACAGTTTGTAATAGCTAAATCTTGGAAGCAGCCCAAATGCCCCTCAACAGCAGAAGGGACTAAGAAAATGTGGTATTTTGATACAATGGAGTACTACTCTGCCATAAAGAATGATAAGCTTGAGATATTCCTAGGTAAATGGATGCATCTTGAGGCCATACTCTTAAGTGAAATAAATCGGACACACATGTTTAAATACCGCATAGTTTCTCTAGTGTGAGAAACTGAAGTGCAAATAAAGACTAAAATGTATTATATTGGGAAAGGGAAGAAAATGTCCAAATGGGAAAGGGAACAAGGGAGGGGGAAAGGAACAGAGGGACAAGAGAAATAAGAAATGGAAGGAAAAAATGGAAACAAAGCTTTTGTAAATAGGGAGGGAGGAGGGGGTGAAGGGAGGAGAATGGGAAAAAAAGAAGTAACAAGATATGTTATGTACAGGTACAAATCCCCTATGATGAATGTTATCAATATGTACATCGAAAATGTACCATTAAAATAAAATTAAAAAAAAAAGGCTGAAAAAAATCTGTACTGGAGGTAGGATATGACACTAACAGTGGAGATGAAGACTTAGACAGAGTTAGACATAGGTAGTATGTCATTTCTCATTGGCTTTTTCGTAGGTGTGTATCAGAATAGAAGGACTAGGTGTCTCCAGAAGAGAATATTTTCAAAGTCTGTTGTGATTTAAATGCACTATGACATGAAACAACTAGCTTAGACTTGGTCTTATACTAAAGATTCTGTTTACATTCAGTTTCATCCATTTCTGTTCACCTAAGTGGGCATTTAGAGGTCTCTATGACGATTTCTGTCTTGTTGCATTGGTTTTTGTTGTGTATGGTGGGTGCTATAAAACTCATAGAAAAGTTCGTTTATCAAATTACAGGAATATTTTTGGATTTCTGATGAAATTGTTAAAGCAAAAGAGAACATTGCAGGACTGTATCCGGATGCTCACCAGAGACACGCTGTATTCCTTCTTTGGTATTTTGTTCACGTCCCCATTTGTCGACCTTCTGCCTGCACTCATGCAAATCTGAATACTCTGTGATTTTAAACATTAGAAGTTGCATCCCCAGATGACAAGGATGTAAAATTTTTCATCTTGTTTCACAGAAACAATCCTATTTTTTTATGTTTTGTTATGTGTTTGAATCTCTCCAGTGGGCATGGTGAGTAATGAGGAGTTTGTTGGGATAATTTAGCTGCAGGGTATTGTGCCTCTATAATTCACTTCTTTCCAGTCCTTTTTTTAATTGGCTGTTTTCTATTCCCTGCTGTGTTTCCTGAATTTTCACTTTTCAACAAAGGCGTCAATTTTGGATAAATTGAGTCTCACTACCTATTTTTGTCAATGGAAGAGTTTCGTATTTACACCTTATGTATGATATTTGACTTCTAGTTTATTGGTTCTTTTTGTTTGTTCAATCCATTTGTTGATTCAATAGTATACTTGCTATTATAAAGTATCGTTGTGTTTTTAGTTCGTATATTATAAATTTTGAAGCTGGCTCCATACCAGAAATCTGAGTTTCACAAAAGACTAGTCAATTAATTAATAATACTTCACAAAGGAGTTTCCAGTAAAAAAAAAAAAAAAAAAAAAAAGACAATTTTCAGCATACTGTTATCCATATTCATTTTCTGACTTGAGTGTTCCTCCTCCTTTGATTAAATTGAGACAGGTGGTAAATTTAATTACTAGTCATTACCTTATATTCATCACATAATATTTTACTGAATTTCTCAAGAAGTGTCATGATTAGAACTATTTCATTTTTTTGGTTCATACTTCAGTGAATGAGATCTGTTATTTCTCAGGAAAATATTTAATGTAAGAACAGTGCTACTCAATAAATAGAGGAGTGAGCTATAATTCTGCACACTTAAAAGTATGAAAAAGATAAACAGTGCAAAGGAATTACTGTAAAGCTGGAATATAATATTTAAACATGAAAATGTAAGTTAGAAACATCTTGGAAATATGTTACCAATATATAAACAGACATTGTTGGGAAAATTATTTCTTGTATATCATTTGAGTACTTATATAATGCATAGAAATAAGGGAACATTTAAATAAATAAAGCAGGAACTCTAATCAAGGATAAGGTAGTATGCATATTTGCAAATATAGTTCCATAAAAATAAAAAAATCATTCTAAGTAAATATTAATATGGTATTGAAAATTAGTAACAAACGTATCGTTGAAGTATATGTAATTTAATAAGAAGATGGAGTGTGGAGTCTGATGATTATTTGTTAGATGAAAGAAAATAATGCAGAATTTTTTGTATGTGATAAATAGCTTCCCTCCAACAGTGAAAATTTAGTTTTCCTGTTTTCATTTGTGATTGCACAATAGGTTAAAATAACACTGATATATTGATGTACTTCAGGGAAGAAAACATCTAGAGAAGTGTAGAAGAAATAGCCTTTCTGTTTTGTAGAAATCCATCAATTCCAAATTAGTTTCCACGCCCAGATACTATTGATGAGAAAAATCGGTAGAAAAACAAGTGAACATTTAAAAGCAGTTTTATTAGTTGTTAAATATATGATGCCTACCCATACTATTGGAGACACTCATTTTATTTGCAATAAAAAGGGTTTTAGAGAGATTCAATATAGTTTTCACCTTTTACCAGGAAATGATAGTTTCTTGGTTCATTTGAGTATAAATGTATTTTGTTTAGTAGAACTTTAACTGACACTTTATAAAAAAACAAATGGACAAAAAATATACCTGACGCCTTGAGTCACAATTATGTCTACTGAACAGAAATATGAGACAATGGATTCTTCTGCAGAAAGACATCAAGTATGTTTGCTAATTTACACAGTGGAGGGGAAGAACACAGCTTCTTTAAAGTAAGTTACCCTGGGGGTGAACAGCAGACCCTGTTTGGGAGCTGCAGATGGAAAACAAACAGTAAACAAATGAAGACAAACAGTGTATAGTTCTATAACATTGTGTGATATCTAGGGAGTAGTGGCTATAGGACTTGTTGTATAAGAAATACATTTTCTTATAACAATGAAATGAAAAAGTAAACAAATAAACTGTAGATATAAACATAATAATTTCTAAAAACCAGAGAGTATTTGATTGTAATTAGCTATGCAGCTTCTGCCGTTAGCCAGACATAAGAGTATTAAGAAGAGAGTATGATGGCTCACACCAAGGATAACATCTGTCTAGCATTTACAGTTTTGTGTCAAAACGCATGATTTGCTAAAGACTTAAAGATACAGAAATTCATGGAGCGTTTTGAGTTTGGCTGCATCATTATTCTGTATATTTTGATAGTTAATTTAAGTCAATAGCCAGGTACGACAACATAAGCCAGCCATGTGACAAGCATAGCAGACAGTGGTGACCTCAAGCTGAAATGGCAGTATGTATTAGGTAATTTCTAGAAAATTAAGAAACAGTCCAATTCCCTGCTTCTAAGTTGAAACTAAAAGGCACATAACATTTATCTTTCAAAAGCATTTGTGGGTGTGTGGCACAGAATTGAAGTTGCTCATTAGTCTTTTATTAGGGTAACCCAGTTCTCTTGCTATGGGGTAGACAAGAAAACACACAAGTTTAAAAGACATTATTTTTCTCCTACTAATAGACAAACACTTAATGCATTATGCACTTAACATACTATGATTTACACAAATTACCCCGATTTTGTTCCCAGCAGACGTATCTTGGCAACTTTGAGAAACAGAGATTGGAACATCTGTGCTATTACTGAACAAATTTCTTCCTAGAAGTTGTTCTGTAGCAATACCATATGGAGGAAATATTTTCACATTTTTTTCATTCATTAGACATTACACGAATAGATTTGTATAATTACTAAGAAAAATACAGGATGAAATGGAGCCACTTGTAATGTATTTATTCATTTATTTTCATGATGATAATGAGTATATTATTCTTTTCATCATCATTTACACGTTTATCGTTTGCAAAAACACATTGACTCTTTATTTTCAGGAAAAGTTTCAGAGTACAAATTTGAAAAGCTACAATAACACTAACAATTGCTAACACTTACATATCTTATAGCATGGACCAGGATTTGTTCCAAACACTTTTTAATTCATTTTACTAAAACCTAATATAGGTACAATCATACTACCTGTTGTAAAGCTATGAAATGGAGGCAGGGAGAGGCCAAGTAACACAATTAGTGGCACTAACAAACCTTGTGTTCTTGAAACCACAACACATTTCTTTCTGCAAACAACAGAATGTCTCTAGCAACAGAATGGAATTAATAGTTTGATTGAAATGAAATTGCCTTGCTTTTAATACTATGGTTATATAGTAAATATTAAAATCTAATGCTACTAGTTGCCTTCCAATCAATCAAATCTAGATTTATTTTAAAATAGATGCACAAACACATTTTCCTAATATTATAAAAGTATATGAACATTTGTTAAAGGAATGTATTAAAAAATTTCTTGTCATTCTAAAAAATTCATAAAGTAGCTACATGTTGTATAGATTTTCTGCTTAATTAGACTTACTTTAAAATGGTAAGTTTTCCAAAGTTCTGATAAATATTTCATGTGTCGGAAACATCAAAAAGAAGTTGGAAATTATAATACCTAAAACAATTTCTACTGTCTTGTTACTGGTCTGTGAATTACATTTTCTTTTGCTTGATCTCCACAATTGAACAGATAATTTCAGTGTCAACTCTTGTATTCAAGTATTTGTGTATAGAAACATTTGCTAATATCTGTTCCTGTACACAATCCTAAAGAAAGGAATGGACCGTAATAGTCTCTTACTATAGCATTTCTATCCCAAGATTTTGCCAAGCAAGAGAGGATCTCTCAATAGTGTAAAGAATACAGTTCTCAGATTTCAGAGGGGGACAAACTAAACATTAAAGATAAATTAGCAAAACCATGCACCCTTGAAAATAATTATTTTTCATAATTCAGTGAAAGCATGTAACTATAATAATTATTTTTTTAAATGCCGATTACTAGTCTTTACTACATACCTTTGACTGCAAAGTACCAAAGAATATTCAAATATACTAATCACAGCAGTTAATTCAGATATATGTCCATATGTCAAGACCACGACCCGCAGTCTGGTGTTTCTCAGTTTTATTCTTCAGTTCCCAATGTTACTAACACTTACAAATAGTGAAAAGGCCTCAGTAATTGCTGGATATTCCTTGATTTTAAAATTAAGTCTGTAACTGTGTTTATCTCTTCTTCCTTCTTAATAGAATTTAATGGAATATTACCGTCTATGCTTAGTCTAAGAATATAAAAGTGCCTAAGACCCTTGTACTTTTGCAAAAAATGATATGATAAACCAAGCAACAACCGAACTAATGTAACAATCACACTAAAGGGGCAAAGTTTTCATGTCTGACTTTTGAATTCCCTTTGTGGGTTGTAATCTAACAGCCAGTCACGAGAAAAAGGATGAAAATCCATAGCTTTTGCCACTTTAGACCTGAAATAACTCTTAGAATGAAGAATTTTCTTACTGTGATAAATATTCATTTTGAAGACTTTCCTAGATAATGTTTTTGGATTATTGTTACTGTTGGCCCTATTATTTCTCTTTGATTTCCATACTCCTCAGAATAAGAAAACTGACCATACATTCTGAAAAGGAGTCTATAAATAAAATCTGCTACACATTCAGATCCTACAATTCATAAATCTCCATGATGAGGCTTTCGAGGACACTCCACAAATGGCCGTCACACTGTCCGTTTATGAGGAATAGAGTTCAGAGCTGTTGGAAATGAACTAAAGTAACTGAAAGGAAAGAAAACACAGAATGACTTTTAATATTTCCAGAATTTTCACTTACTAAGCGTTCTCTATTTAACTCAGAGTTGTTTCAGGTGTGTTGAAATTTTGAGAATGGAAATGTCAGATCTACAAAAATCAGAAGAATATAAAATGACAAGCATTAAAATTCAGCAAAAGAAGAGCTTCCATGTTCCTTCTTTTCATCATGGAAGCGTAAGTATAAATAGTTCAAACAAGGGGCTGGGGATTAAGCTCAGTGGTTAGAGTGCTTGCCTAGCAAGTGCAGGGTCCTGAGTTCGATCCCCAGCACCCCCCCAAAAAAAAATTCAAACAAAAGTTCAGCATCAGTTTATCTCTCCATGTATATCTCCAGCCGTCCCTAATTGTCTATTTTATCTGCGACATTTACTTTTTTCAGTTATTATCATAAAGGAAGAGTTTAATTTTCTCCTAGCTGGCATAAGAAGTTTTCCCATTTGGGGAAGAATTTGGTCCTCTGTAAGTCCCTTCCCATACCCGCACTCTTTGGTTAATGGCCCTTCCGCATCCACAATCATGTGTCACTTTGGATCTGCAAGGGTAATGGTTAAATAGACTATAACAGTTAAGCACAATTACACACAGGGAGTTTCTGTAGCCTTTCAAGTTCCTATTCCCCATCCTGCACTCCACAAGATCAGAATAACAGTATGTCTCATTCTCTCTCTGCCTGCCATGAATGTGTCTCTGTCTCTTTCCTTTGCTTTATAAGGCAAACTATTAAAAGTATTCTTACATATGAATACATTGTGCATTTTATTTTACAAAATCTTTACAAATTCAGATAAAGAAAGTTAAAGTTTTACTTACTGCCCCTCCTGTCACCTAGTAGCTCTCCCACTCTACCTTCAAAATTTTTAAGAAAATGGAAAGAAGAGAAATTCTTGCCTTCCGGCAACCTTTTCTCCCTCTGGCTACAGATTGTCTTGGGATAAAGTTATCTAATAGAATGTGTGTAGCCTTTAGCCAAGTGTTAACCTGGTTTTCTCCAGCACATAGATTTCTTTCAATTAGATGGAACATTGACATTAATAGCCATCTATCGTAGAGTTGCTGTAGAGAAACATTCATTCTCTGAAGTATATTTTATTTATGATGTCTCACTACAGTCAACACCTCATGCCACCTTCATGAGAATCGTGTATGAATTTTTGCAGATGTGGAGGGAAATACATACTCTTTCTCACTGCAAATGTCATATACTCATTCACGCTGCACTGCATTTTTTATGCCATTTTCCGGAAATGGGGATGCAGTAGTGAGTTCTAATTGAAAATTAAATAGACCACCAGATATAAGATCAAATTGATTCTGGTTCAGTCCTCAATCTGAAGATACACTTGACTTATACATCTCTGATTGCTATATTTAGAAAGTCATCAACATTTTTAAAAGCACAGAAGCCTGGATCGTACTCTGCCAACTTCTCGCGGTATTATTTTCCACATGTTTTTGGTAAATAGTTTTTGAAATATCCTTTCTTAGATTCCATTCAAGTTTGAAAGCCATGGCCATGAAGTCAGAAAGCTAGTTTAGGTCAGTGTTATCACTTTTCCTCCAGAATGTGACCCCAGTTACCGCCTCTGACGGACCAGCCGTATTAATGTTTAAACATTAATACAGTATGACATCGATGCTTGACACTCGTCATCAAATTTTAGAGTTGAAAAGGTAAAGAGAAATTCCCAGGGAGTTCAGCAGTCCTTTCTCACACACCTTTGTTTGCTTTCGGTCCCATTTTTCAGGTTTTTCCATGAACATGCTGTTCTAAGAAAAAAATCATTTATTTTCTGTCTCCTGAACACATTTTCACACCTGTTCCTTTGCTCTTTATCTGCTCCTACGTCTGCTCCAAAAACATGTCTTCGTCTTTTATATTTAGCTTTCTTATAATCTCTCAAGGCAGCAGCGTGCCCTGGATTCCCGGAGGGGAGCGAATCTTCCTCAGCTTTGCTCTCTTTCCTGCACCTTTTACAAGGAGACGCGGGAGCCCGGTGTGCGTTTTTTCTTGCTCCTGAAGGCTGTAGCTTCCCAATGACTGCAGCCGTAAAACGTCGATCTCCACCTCCTCAAAACTGAGCTCACCCTACAGAGAAAATTAATACGTGTCAAAGGAAAGAAGAAAGAAAGAGAAGGAAGGAGGAATAAGTTATTAAGTCTTATGAGAAATATTTGATGTGCATTTAAAGAAGGAATGAGGTATATAGTTGTTTCTGGTGACGTATGCAACATACGTATTTTCAAAAGAAGGAGAGCTCATTTCATCTATAAAATGCTAAGGTGTCAAAATAAATACTTCTGCTAACTAGAACGATGGAGGAAACTTGAAATTCCTCTCATATTAATGTTTTACGAAAAAATCCTGAAATCTTGGGAAAATTTGAGTTCCCCAAATTTCTCATTTTTTTCTCACTTGTAGTCCCTTTCTGTTGTAATGAACCATGCACATTTCGAAGCTAATATATAATTGAATACATGAGCAAGTAATAAATTTCAACTATCCCTGGTTTAAATGCATTAATTTTAAAAAAGCTAGGCCCTTTAGATTAAAAGAAGACTGCTGACCAAAGATTAAACATATCATAGTAGGCCATTCAATGACAGTTCCTTGTCATTGGATTTTCTTTCACTTTTGTTTTAAACTGTAGTTTTGAGGACTTTTTTGTGTGAGGAGGATTGCTGGAGATCAAACTCAGGGCCTTGCACTTGCTAGGCAAGAGCTCTACCACTGAACTAAATATTCAACCCTTTGAGCTGCTTTCATCACAGTTTTTTGGGAGGAGAGGGGGAGTTGGCCATAGTTTTTATTTTCTTTTTTTTTCTCTTTTTCTTCCTTTTTTAGTTACATGTAATTTATACAAATACAAAATATATTTAATTTTCACTTTTTCTGGCCTCGTATGCTACAGTGACATTTTCAGGCACTCATCATAGTGGAACCAAGGCACAGGTGTTTGGGACAGTGAAGTGTAGTGATAAAGGACTCACACAAGTTGCGCTACAGTCCCCCCCCCCTTTTTTTTATTTTTTATCAAGAACATGTATTGGTACATTGTATACATAGTCATCACATTCATCATATTTATTTTGCACCTGTATATGACATATCTTGGTTTTTCAGACCATCTTCCATCCAGCTTTTACAGAGACTTGCCCTTTCTGTAACATGATTCTTCTACGCTTCTTTGTCGTCTGGCTCCTTCTTCAGGCCCCCATCGTCGTTGACTTTGCACTGATTCCTGCTAACCTTGCTCCTGGCCTCCGACCTGCATTCCTTTCCTGCTAGAGTTTGGCTCCACCTCTGCTTACATCATCTCCACTTTCTTCGGATGTTTTTTATCTATTTAGAGTTCGAATCTTTGTCCCTATGGTTGGTACCTATACTTCCCACATTTCTAACTCTATAATCCCTTAAGACTACTCTTCTTTCAAACACTGAAATATGGTTGCTTCCCAGCCCAAATCCCCTCTCGATTTTGAACTTATTTATTCCCATTAAGCCAGCACTGAGGCAACATACTATAGACCTTTTATTTCAAAACCTTCCTTATGATAAAATTAAAGCTTTCATCAAGCTTTAAAGAAGAAATGAGCTGACCTTTCGGCATTGAATACAACTTGGGAATTTCACTCTAAGCTATTCAAACCAATGCAGACTGACAAATTCATAAACTACATTAATGAATAGACCTAGATCAAGTAGGATTAAGGGTTCTGACTCATCAACCAGAAATATAACAGATAAATTTACGAACCAGGATGCTGAATCAAGTCAGAATGAGAAATGTAACTAAGAGTCAAACTAGAAAATATCTATCTTTGTTTGCCTCATTACATCTTCATGGAAAAGTCAAAAAAATCAATATCTAAATACAGAGTCAAAGCAAAGGCTATTATCAACAAATCAGCTAATAACAAATGCTGGCAGTGATGTGAGGAAAATGGAACCCTTCTCCACTGTTGGTGGGAGTGTAGACTGGTGCATCCACTGTGGAAATCAGTGTGGCGATTCCTCAAAAAACTAGGACTAGAGGTTCTGTTTGACCCAGCTATTCCCCTTCTTGGTATCTTCCCCAAAGAATCAAAAGCATCATACTGCAGCAATATACGTACACGCATGTTTATAGCGGCACAGTTTGTGTAGCTAACTCTTGGAAACAGCCCAAATGCCCATCAACAGCAGAATGGATAAAGAAAATGTGGTTGTTTTTTGTTTGTTTGTGTGTTTGTTTTCCAGATACAATGGACTACTACTCTGCCATGAAGAACCATAAACCTGAGATATTTTTAGATAATTGGATGCACCTTGAGATCATATTCTTAAGTGAAATGAATCAGACACGCATATTTGAATACTGCATTGTTTCTCTGGTGTGAGAAACTGACAGTGTAAATAAGAACTAAAATATAATATATTGGGAAAGGGAAGAAAATGTTCAAATGGGAAGGGGAACAAGCGAAGGGGAGGGGGAAAGAAAGGGAGGGACAAGAAAAAAGAAGAACAGAAGGAAAAAATGGACACAAAGCTTTTGTAAATAAGGAGGGGAAGAGAGTTGAAGGGGGAAGGGGAACAGGAATAAAAGAAGCAGGAAGGGATATCGTATACAGGTACAAATTTTCTATGATGAATGTTATTATGTATATCTAAAATGTACCACTAAAATAAATCTTTTAAGGAGGCAAAGAAAACAAACTGAATAATCATTATTTTAAATTTTTAAACATACAAATGCTATACAATAAATTGTACAGATTTAATGTACACATCTTGATGAATTTGAACCATTACCACAACTGGGTTAGTAAACTGGATACTTTTAAAAGCAATCGTACTCAAACCCCTATAGTTTGATATATCTATGTGGTTTATAGGAGTATATAAAGAAGAATTTTCTATTAACTGAGAAAAGCAACACCCCATAACAAAGATTGATTAAGACGCTTTAGATTGTACAAATACCCCATCTAACAACAAACTCTGATTGGGTCATCGCGGTAACAATGATTACATTTTACTTATTTACATAAATGGTTTTCTTTTTTCCTCAGACACTACACATATCATTATGATCACATCTTTTGCAGTTCTACTCAGCTATTTTTGGACTAATTCATAGGAATCAAATTGCTGCTATTCTCCAATCATCTGAATCAGTGATGGTAGACAGTGCATAGATTAATAGTGGAGGAAACAAACTACAAGACCTGGGAGCCTCTTCAATGGGAAATCATTATGCTTTGATTTTCTCAATCTGCTTTATCCTATTTCCATAATCATCATCGAAAGCACTTGGATTCTGCCTTTTAATTTTTATTGATATAAAAATTCCACCAAGGTATCTGTATCATAAGAAAAAACACCTTAAACCATGTCAATACTGGTCTTGGACCATATCCTGTTCATCCTTTTATGTCTGACTTCTTTTACTCAAAGTATTTTAAAAATTTGTCCATATGGCTGCATGCATCAAAATTCTACATTTTTTCATTGAGCGATGTAGTGGACTTATTATTGTGGTCAATTTGAAGCAGAATGCCCAGCTGGACTGAGTTGGTGTGATACTGGATGTAGAAAATCCACCTGAGGATTGTTGCTGACACGTCATAAAGCAGAACGGGAGCAGAAGATCATTGGCGGGCTGTCTCCCAGGAGAAGCTCTGCTGCGGCTGGTTCTCCTGAAGGGCACTCAGCTGTTCTTGTCGAAGAAGGAGCTCGGGCCTTTGCTGTCATCAAGGATGGCTACTGTTGCTTCAGGAAAGCTCTGGTCTTCATCTCTGCTGTGAGCATCATATCCTGGCTCCAGTACAGATTTCTTCAGCCATTATGTGCAGACACGGACGTACATAGGATGGTGCTCTGGGCTCCCAGCTCTTGATTGAATCTTTCGGGTTTCCAGTGCACAGAGAGATATTCAGCACTCTTACTGCATTTGGCCTACCGGTGAAGGTTGTAACCTGTAAATATCCTGTATTAAATCTGCTCTCTCGCATACCAGTGGCTCTAGATCGGTAACTAATACAAGTAATATTCCATTGTATAAATATATCCTGGCATGTTTTTCCGCACATTGACCATTTGAGTTGTTTTTGGCTCTTAGCTATTGTAAGCAAGGCATTTTGGAACAGTGCTGTGCAAGGACAGCGTGGACATGCTTCTCTTTACTTTGGGTACATTCCCTGGCATCGGAATTGCTGATCTGGAGGGATAGGTGTATGTCTAAGTGCCCAGAGTTTCCGGAAGTGACTGAACCAACATCCACCACAAGACCTCCATGCGAATCCCTATTTACAGCTGCTTAGATGTGTGCTTTGTCAGCCACTTGTGTTTCATTTTTAGGTAATTAAATAGAGTTATAACACAAACACAATCAAGTATAGAGTGACATCTTTTTGAAAATTTTATTTGCATTTCCCTGAGGACTAATGATTTTGAGAAGATCTTTCTTGACTTATTGGTCATTTTTTAGGATGCAATTCTCTATTTGACATATGTATTGCCAATATTTGTTCACAATCTATGTGTGCCTATTGATTTAACCTATGATGTTTTTAAAGAAGGCAATAATACATAATTATGCTGAGGTTTAACTGATATTTTTCCTTAGTGACTAGTCTGTTTATAACTAAAGGGATTTTTCTACCTTTTGTACAATTAATATTTATTCTATTTATTATTAAGATCACTAATCCTTCCCTTGCTCTCTTTAGTTTGCTCTTAAACCCATCACCTGTATTATTTCTGCTGAGATCATTTTTCTTTTTCACAAATGTTGCACATCTTTTTCACTTGTTCCTTTATTTCGTTTTTCAAGTTTCAGGTTATTTTTTTTCAGGTCTATTTATATTTTCTTCTTCCTGTGAGGTTTTTTTTTTTTTGTTGTTGTTGTTGTTCAATGATGGACATTACGCTTTTGAGATCTATAAATCAGCAAATATATTCATCCTCCAGGGAAGGACATACTCTTTCTTTGCTCTGCAGCCTCTGTGGAAGATTGCTGTCAATCACCCGGAGCTGAGGTGGATCATGGGTTTGGACGAATCTCTTTAGAATCATTTAACCACGATTTCCCAGATTTTGAGTGTATGCTTATTAATTTTCCTTCACCTGTTCTTGAAATAGTAGTTCGAGCTGGGTTACAGAGATCTCTACACGCTGTGCAGTTTATCTGCCTCATCCTGAATCAGATACATACTGCTTTCAGCAGCATTGATGAGTTTTGAGGGACACTGGAAGATTGTGAGTGTTCTCTATTCCCGCCCAGATTTCTGTCATATGCTGTCCTGTTCACAGGTGTTAGAGAGCTAAAGTTCCTTGGTGAAAGACAAGAGGATTTTTAAGTAAATTCTCTTGGCGTCTTCCAGTTTGGGCTCCTTTATCCTCAAGTTAGTTAACACTGTAATAGAGTTGGCAAGCTGTGGTCAGATTTATTCTGTTGTTGGAAACCATCAGTCAGGTTATGCAAGACTTCCTGAATTTAGTTCCTTTATATTTCCTTATAATCAGACCTATCTGACAGTAAACATGCATTAGGAAAAATAAGTATGATGTTCTACTTTTAGTGTAGGGTGATGATTTGCTAAAATTAAAAAACCTTATTACAAGCAAAAGATTACTTCCTTTATATACCTGCCCTTTAAAAGATAATAACTGTAAAGAATTTTAAGGGATCTTTACATACGGTTACAAAATACATAAATTTATATGGTCTACTCAAAAGAAACCTATTTCACTGAGTCCTGTAATCATAAAAGTAGACGTTTATGAATGAAAGAGAAACATACCATTATTTCTTTTTGAGGAAATTTTCCTAATTTTCTAAGTGAATTCACATTTGTTGTAACACCATTTCATTATATTACAGCAAAGCAGCCCCTTACCTATCTAGTGACACGTTTGAATCTTGCCCATAACATTATTTGTTTTGTTTTCCAAAAGGAAAAGGTAAGCAGCACAGAACATACTATTCATGGGCCATCAGCATATCACTTAGAGTTTGCCTAGAAATTTTACAAAGACAGAAAAAAAAAAAAGAAGAAATTTTACAAAGAGTATTTTATTTTCTTGTTAGAAACAACAAGAAATACAGATCCCTGCATTAATTTTCCTGTGTAGAAAGGCCCAGGAGGTATCAGAACAATCCAAACTAGCTCTCCTGAGGTAGCCTCATGAGGAACAAACAAAGGAAAGCTGCAATATTTAATAGCTCCAAACACGGCTTGTGTGTTTAAAAAGACTTTAGTTTATGAAAACAAGTGAAAGCATTTCTGTTTGTGATTTGTTTTGGCGATCAGTCAGTGAGCTTGTTTGGAGGCTTTAATACAAGAGATGGAAGTAATTATCTAATGTGTTAGGAAAAGAAAAAAAACGCCACGCGGTATTTGACTTTCTTTTTCAACACACCTCCGTGATGTTCACAATTACAGCTACTTAATGTCTGCCTACAAACTAAAGCTTAGCGCCACAGACCAGAATAGAGAACGAACAAAATAAAAGTCCTCTCAAGGCTGCGCCTTTGTGCTGTGAGAATTCTGAGATATTTAAATGTTTGGAGACGATGCCTAGAACAAAATGTTCTGTTTTGAACAAACGAGTTTATTCTCACTTTAATTTATGCTCCAGGTGTTTATATTTCTGTTGTATATTAGAGACAGTGCATAGAACATTATTTTGTGTATGATTTTTTTTTGAGGGAAAAACAAATGTGTCTTCACCTTCCTGACAGTCACTGAAATATCAGTCTGTAGATCAGGAATTGAAAGAAATTCAAAACGACTCACCCCCCCCCCCCAGTAAAACATACAACCTATAAGTAAGTAGATGCCGCTTATTAATGATATACTGTTCGCAGATAACATTTTCACATGCACATTCTTTAAATGTATACTAGATCATCCTACAAGGAAGCTTATTTTATTTTTATTCCACTTTCATAGTTGACAAACCTCAGAGCCAGATAGTAAAATAATAACTCACAGTCATTAAACCCATAAGTAGATAATTCAAGATTTTTATCCCATTTTTCTGATCTCAGAACCACAATTCTTGTTTCCTCAAATTTTCCAAAGAATAATACTGCCTTTCGTTAATTGCAATATTTATATGACTTAATTTTTAGGCTTCATCCCTGTAAAATAAACCTGTTGCAATGGAGGAACTACTTGAGGTATGTTCACAGCATAGATCACATTATAGTAATAGTACAGTAGAAATAATTGGAGAATACAAATTTTACATCTATACAGTTATATTTTGGGAAATAAAGGAGATCTCCCTGCCTGCCCCTGCCGTGGTCACCGGGGATAGAGTTTAAGGCCTCCAGTACCTAGGTAAATGCCATACCTCTGAGCAGCTCTAGCCACGGAGCTGTTTCTTTTATGAGTAATCCGATAAGCAAAGGTGTGATAAATACTGTTACCTTCTGTTAGTATACCACAACCAATCAAAGTAATTTCATACGGTGATTTTTTTTGATGGTGGTGTTTTTTTAAGTACAAATACATGCTATAAGGTGGCTGGCCCCAGTTGCTATAAAATAAGCAATGAGTTATTGTAAAGATCCAGTTCTAGAACAGAATTCTTTGAACATTCCTGGCAGAGTGAAAAGAGTTATGTGGTTCTTGTCCAAATAACTCAGTTCTTGACATTCTTTAAATTACCATAAACCGTTAACCTTTAAGGATTTGTTTAAAATTGCTGTACATAAAAGGTAAAAATTTTGTGTAGAGGTAGATTTTTCTCCCATTAATAGATAGCACCTCTTTAAATACTAGGTGGTTTTGATTATAACAAAACTGTTAAGCCAAAGAATCCCTCATTTTTTGTAAAAGAAGAAAGCTATTAGGGTCAGATTGTCCCTTCTAAGACTATTGGATATGATGTTACTTGTTTTACAGAAAAAAATATTTTATCTCCAGGGACTCTTGATAATGGTTGGGCAAGTGATATTGTTTTCGACCTGATTGAACATTCATTTATTTTAAATTAGGATCGGATTGTAATTATGGAAACTGAATGTGTGTACCTACCTACATTCTCTTAACAAAATATTTCATACAGAGATGAAGACCAATCCAATGGCTGCATTCTTGGAATGCTTATTTGTACTTGTTCTGCTTCTGTTTATGTTGTAGAAAATGAAATTCTAGGAACATGCTTCAATTCTGTTATCTTTTTGATACTTACATAAAAATGTATTCGGTTTTACAATATTGTGTTTTTCAAAGCTGTAACACTTTCAGAAATTTGTTTTTGTGTATTGTTTGCTAGTACTTTATTTTAATGAACCTCAAAATCTGAAGAAATAAATTTCACATCTATAATCTATTATTTAATTAGAGTTCTGTACTGTTCATCAGCATTTTTAAAGCTCTGCATATTTAATTTGATAAGCAGAGGGGAGGAACTAATGTTTTAGGGGTCAAAAAGATTAAAGTCATTTCTTCATTAGTTGATTCTTTTTATATTACATATAGTAAAACTTCCTTCACACGTGACTGATCCTGTCCTAAAAACCATTTTACTTCCATGTGAGACAAAATAATAATTTTACATTGTTTTATATGGAGACTTTATTTTCTAAGATGCAATGCTTATATCATTTCCCATTTTTTTGGAAGTATCGAAAGTCATTTCATACTTTACCTCTAAAATAAGAGATTTTCTTCTTTAAATTGTTGTTTTTCTCCTTGTGTTTGCTAATAGTTTGGCGTGAGATTTCATAGCTTAAGTGCATAAAGAGAAAGAAGATGAAAATAAAGCATGTTTCTTAGGGAACTTTGAAGGTACAGATATTAAATTATAGAGGAAGATGTATATGCCAAAGGAGCTCAGACTTAGGTGATATTTACTCCTGAAAGAAAGCTCATTTTTGGAAAATGTATTCATTTCCACATGAATGGGGATGATGAGATGTCGTGGTGACGATTAAAGGGTAGTTATCTAGAAAGTTATGCCTACTGTATATTGGAGCAATAACCCAACCTATTGTCCAACTAGCATAATACCTGTTTCTCACGTCTGTCTCAAAGAATACATTCACCTCATAATACTCAGTCTTTCCACTATTGACTGGGAAAGTAGAGCAAATTTTCTCATTAACCGTTACTACACTTTTGAAATTTACATGTCTTATACCCATTTTTCAATGAGCAATCTGATTTGTTTGGAGAGTTTAAATTGTTACAAAAAGTTATGCCCGTTTAAATTGATAAAGCTGGGGCTGGGGATTTAGCTCAGTGACTAGAGTGATTACCTTGTAAGCACAAGTGCCTGAGTTCGATCCCCGGCACCACACACACACACAGAAAAAAAAATTGATAAAGCTAAGTTCCCTTTTGTCTTAGCTACTTTTCTCTCATTGTTGAGGCAAAATACCTGACATCCAAAGTTAAGGGAGAAAAGGTTTATTTAGGTCACAGTTTGTAGAGGTTTCAGTCCACAATCAGCTGGCCCCAAGGCAGGGTGGCCAGGCAGGCAGGCAGAAGGCAGCGAAGTAAGCGATGGGGACTCAAACAGCTTCCTTCTGGCTCTTGTGTCTTATCCAGGCTGCCAGGATTAGGGCGGTGCCAAACCAATCAGTGGATTGATTTAGTAATCACACACCCTTGGTCCCAGCATCACACACTGTAGATCCAGCCACCTCCTATGACTGCATGAGGCTTTATGGAGACATCTAGAAACACACCATAACACCTTTGCAGAATCACTAATGCTAAAGTCCCCTGCCATTCAAGCACCTTAGCCCTTCTGAAAGTGCCTTGGTGGAATGCCACTTTTGTGGGCTGTTAATACTTGTGCTCACATTCTACAGTCCAAATCTGTACGAATTTGTTCCTTTCATTTCATTACTTTAGAGGTTCTCAATACTTACAGCACGATGTGACAAACTCCACAGTAACAGGTGTCCTTAACTTCATTCACACGTCGGTTTCCCAATTACTTGACTCTATGCTTTTTCTTTGCAGAACGTGTGGTCACAATTGTAGAAAACAATTTGGGAAACGTCGGCTTTTGTAAGCTTCCCTCAGGGAAAAGGGTCTTGTGGGTGTTACACTCCTTCCGTACAACATTAGCCACACCAACGTCCGCCATAGACTGCCCAGATCCTGACAGGTACGTGGTGGCGCAGTCCATGAATCTTCCTCCGTGTTCACGTCCACACGCTAACACCACAGTGGATTTATCAGCGCTGCTGCCACCCGACTCACTCCTGCCGTCTCTGTCGCAGAGAAACTTGCTCACCTGCACGGATCCCTCAGAAATTGCTAGTTCCTGATTTTCAGCCACCTGCTCCTGTGCCTCATATGATGGGGAAACGTGGACTCAGCCCTTCACTTATCACTCTCACAGACATTTTGAAAAGCATTTGGAATGAAAAATTTAAATAAAAGTTTAACCCCCTAAGTAACCTCTGTTCCATACAATGTGAAGGAGGTAGAGTGGGAGAAATACCCACAAAGAGAACAGAAGAATGAAGAACATTCATTCTGACGCAGTCAGCGAGCCCAGAAAGGCAATGTGCCCAGCCCAGGTTCCGAGGAGGCTTCGCGGAGGAAGTGATCAAGTCAACCGAGTCTGGGCCCCGGATGGCCGCTTAAACTACTGCTGCAGGAGACATGGGGAGAGGAAAGACAATAGGAGAGAAAGATGAAGGAAGAGAAGAGAAAGGGAGCCTTCAATGGCATTTACATAAATGCAGCTTAGGAATATACTTTATATAAATATCGGTACAGAGCTAATAGGATTCACATACTAAATCAGAGGGAATCTTCGTGTAGGTGGACTGCTGAGATTTTTATCTCGTCTGTATCTGTTGCTCTTTCTCTGGTATGGGTACCTGTCTTTCTTTTAGAAAGTTTATCCTTTTCTTTGCATCCATCTGTTGGGATGGTGAATTGTAGAATTTCAGTCTCCCCCCCACCAAGATCAAATCATTCCAAACTATTCCCTCTCTGTTAATAAAAAAAAAAAAAATTTTTTTCTACTGCCTTATGGATTTAAAAAACATCAAATTACTATCTCAGAACTAACTCTAACCATAATCCTACCATTAAAAGGCTGTGAGAACAATATTAACATAGTCAATGTTTTTTTCTTTCAGTCATCATTAATAAAAGATAACTAAAAACAATTAACATTATTACTTATACTCTACTGAATTCATATTCAATTTATATAACCTGAAATAAATTGAATCGAGAAAATTCCTCCACCCAAGGAAATCTCCACTTCTTTCTGGATTGAACACGAAGCCATTCATGGGTTTGAACTGGGCAAAATTTAGCAAAGTGAGATTTAATTTTTAGAAGGATTAATTTTCAGGCAGTTTGTGGGATGGGTTAGGAGAGAATGAAGAAAATGAGTTTAGTGCCATATATTTATATATATATATATATATATGTGATAATTTTTTAAAAGGTGGATAGATGTTATTTACATAAGATGATGACTTACCTACATGCAAACCCTTCACTGATTCCTTACTGAAACCCTGTCACATAAAAATCACACATAAAATGCCCTGCAGGAACTTTCATGACCTGACACTTGCGTATTATATCGGCTAATTTTAAACAAAATTCTTCTGTATATGCTATGATTTAACCCATTTGCCTATTTGTGTGGGAAGAAATATGAACAGTGAAATTTAACAAATTAAAACAAATTCAGCAGTTCCAGGTTATTTTCTGATCTCAGGGGCTTAGTATGGCTTTGAGGATTTTTTTTTTTTTTTTGGTCCTGGGGATGGAACTCAGGGCCTTGCACTTGCTAGGCAAGCACTCTAAGCACTGAGCTAAATCCCCAGCTCCGGCTTTGAGGATTTTGCAGTTAAAAAAATACAAGGAAAAAGATGGTGTAAAGCATGGACTGAATATTTGTGTTCCCACAAATTTGTATTTTGAAATCCTGACCTCCAGAGTTACAGTGTTAGAAGGTAAAGTAGGACCCTAAAGAGTGAGGAAATCATCAGGGCCGAGTCCTCCTGAATGGAATCAAGACCTGTATGAAAGAGGTCCGGAGAGCCTGTGCTTCTTCTGATCTATGAATACATACGAGATATTGGCCCTTTATGGAGCAGGGAGTAGACCCGGACCCAAAGGTTGAGTCTGTTGATGTCTTCATCATATCCATCCCAGGCTCCGGAACTGTAATTTTTGATGTTAATAAATGACCTTGCCTATGGTTTATTGTTATAGCAACACAACGGGGAAAAACATGGAATGAAAATAAAGTTGTGAAGCATATGCTCAGACCATCACATGTGAAAGATGGGCTCCTTATGCGGGACCGTACACCCAAGGATCCGGCTATGCGGGATCGCTCCAGAAGCTTAAACCGCATCAGTTCTGCTTTCCTGATTTTGCCTGACTCCAAAGACTACAAGGAATGTTTTTTCAGAATATAATTTCTTTCCCTCAAAATGACAAACTCCAGGTTAAAAACCTCACTCTTCTTACGCAATACCTAACTAATAAATTTTCAGTTATTAGATTGTTTTTCAAATACTAGATTTTAAATTAAAGGTTTTTCCTCCCCGAATGTTAGAATTCATAAAAGTTTAAAAAGTCTATTGTTTCTTCATTCAACATAATGAATATTGAAAACACTGAAAGATGATCAGTGGGAAACTCTGAAATGAAACCATGTGGTGGTCCCTAATGTCCTTTTTCAGCACCTCCCAACTAGGCCTTATTGTTCCTCTGCAAATCTTACCACATCACGTTGTGCACGATTGCACAAAAGATTTGATTAGCATATCTAATAAAAGAGTTTACAAGTATTTGAGTTTAGTTGTGTGATCTATTCCTCGACATTTTAAGTCTCCTTTTTTAAAAATTTCGACAAAAGAGGCAGAAAGACTTAGCTGAATTGTGCTGCTATAAACATGGGTATGCAGGGATCACTGTACTAGGATGTCTTTAACTCTTTCGGGAAGCCCCCTAGAAGGGTAATATCTTGGTCAAGTGGAATTTCTAGTTTTACTTTTTGGGAACTCTCTATACTGATTTCCATAGTGGTCGTACTAGTTTACATTCCCAAAAAGACTGTAGAAGGGTATGTTTTCCCCTACAGTCTCTCCAGTATTTGTTATTATTTGATTTCTTGGTGATGGGATTCTTGGAAACTCAGAGTAAAAATAAAGAGCAAATAAAAGATAGCTAATAGGAAGTAGGGAGATTGTCCTCAGAAGGGAAGGGGATCAAGAGACAGAGGGAGTCCGGAGGGAGGGAAGGGGTAAGGGATGAGAAAAGGAATGAAGATATGAGATGTACATGCTATTTCCCATAAGGAGTGTAAACATCATGTAATGTAAATGTGTCCAAATAAATTCGAATAACAGTAAAAAATGGTAGAAAAAAATTCGAATAAAAAATTGTAGAAAGATTCGAATGTAGTCTTTATTGGCAGCATGAAATAATAACGATTATTTTTCCAGCAAAGACAGTGATCAAAAAAGAAGGTAGGTACATTTTTCCTCTTTGTCATGAGTCACAGTGCTTTATTCCATATAATGAGGAATTAAAAACAATGCCCTATTCATGGTTTTAAAATACATTGAAACTAGAAATATTGTGATTGGGTGTATATGGTATTTGATACCACATCATCACAAAGAAAAGCAATAACTTGAGGGTAAAAATAGCATTTTATTTATTTCCACATCCAGAGTTTTTAGTATAATGTTTAAGGTATATTGATTTTTCACAATAAGTTTATCAAATGACTTGTGTGTAAATTTTAGACAACAATCTTATTATACATTATTATTAACAATGATACCCAATTTAGTTTCCTGTTAAATTGGTGTTTCAAAATTTGATTTGCTTCCAGCTGCGCAGTTATTATATTATGGCCTCAAAATTCAGAATTCAGTTATCTTTAATTCAATTTCTACTCTACAATATTGTAAAATAGCATAGAACGACTATATTGAAACATTTTTAAAAATTTTTAAGGCACAAAATTCTAAAAATGAGTACCAAACATTTTTGTTACAATGGAAAATTATCACAAATTATTGGTTGGAATAACTTTCTTGCAATAATATTATTTTTAAATTTTATTATATTAGTACATGTTTGTAGTACATGAACTTTACATACATTTTAGGGAGTAGATACACATACATAGCACATTTTTATTTTTTTTTTATTCCCTTTCCCCACTCCACCCATTTTCTTCCTCTGTCTCTAGATCTCCTTCATTATAGTTGTCATTTTCATTATTAATATCATTACTATAATTTTTAGTGTGTGTTTACAGAAAATAATGTTTACATTCATGTAGGGGCAAGCACAAGATGGCGCCGGGAGGAAGTGACAGGGGCCTAACGGAAAAATTGTTTGTCAGAATCTTGGATTGGACCAGGGAAACCGTCACAACCGCAGTGGGCCCCAACATGCCAATCATTGTAAAAGTTCCCGCGTTAAACCCCCATTGGCTGACATTTATTGCCTGACTTCCCCCGTGTGGCTTTTGCCTTTATATACCCTGGCTCCTCTATAATAAAGAGTTCCTGCTTGGACTTGACTCCCTGCTGGTGCTTCTTGTCTCCCGGGCAATGAGGGAGGCGGTGGAGGGAGGCCCACAGTCCACTTCTGTTCATATCCGTCCTCGCGGGCCGAGAGGGGCTAAAGCACGAGTCGGCAGCCCTGGAGGAGGCCGCTGCACACATTCAGTTTGGGTATTTCGTACATGGATATATACCTGACACGTCTCAGAGGTTTTTACTTTCTCTTCCTTTCCTATTTCTAAAATGAAATAAAAAGAATTAAATATATGGCCAAAGAAAAGCTTAACTGAAAAAAACTTCTTTTAAATACTCTCAATGGAAAGAATTCTGTTGTATTGGATATTTCTAAATTAAATATTAATTGAGAACTGATGTTTTGTAATTATATAAAATTGACATATACAGAAGTCAAGTAGACAATTATGACTAATTCCATATTGACTTGGCTTTTACCAAAATATTTCTTGTGTTCTATGACATTTTTCCAAGTACTATTGAAGTATATGAGAGAACAATCAGACTGGCTTTGTCAATTTCAGAGGATTAGTGTTATGCAAAGTGCTGTTTCACTACTTTTCTGGGCTTTTAAATTACACTCTCAACTAAAAGATTGTGCTCATGTTTTCAGTCTTAATTATACTTGGGTTTCTACTCAGGGCCCTGAAAATATGCTAAAATTTCCACTTTATTTTATCAATGACAGATTAATAAAAGAACATCTTATTAATATAAAACTATCATACATGGACATCTGAGTATATAGCTGTCACACAAATCAGGTTTCGTTACATATATTCACAGCTTATTTAACTAATGCTATAAAAAACTACAACATTAGGCTAAAATGCTGCCTATCTTCGAGCAGGTTAATTAGCAGGAAAACCATCTCTTTCTATAGGAAAGAAATCATGATTTGTAGGCATTGGTGACATTAAAGGAAGGACTTAGTAGCATGGAATTTCACTAGCAGTCAGAGTAAAAGTGTCAAGGCCTCTCTGTGTGAAGGGTGTGACTCTTCAGCAACCAGGCAGGATAAGGGGAAACATGGGGTTGAAGGATTTCATATAATTTTTGATGCCTTCATTAGTCTTAGAGATATTGGCTTAGGTCATTGATTTTAGCATGTTATTCTCAGGACTCATTTACATTCTTAAAAATCACTAAGCTTAACAAACAGTTCCAGTTTTTATTGTTACGTGTGTCAGTATTTGTCAAATAAAAATTAACACTGGGAAAATGTTTTGTGTTTATGTAGATTGATATAGAATTTATACAATGAGTTTAATATGTGTTAACAAAAATGACAGATTTTTCTACAAATCACAAATGTCTCCAAACTGAAAATTAAAGAGAGGAGTGATATTGTTCATCATCTTTACAAATTTTTAAAAGTCTGTCTTTAAAAACTGCTGCATTCTTTTACCTGGTTCTACATTCAGTTTGCTGTGATATATTGCAGGATGTAGACTCTGGAAAAGTCTACTTATACTCGTGAAAGAATGCAAAGAAAAATGCAAGATAAAATTTCAGTTTTAACATAAAATTGTTTTTAGATATGTACCAAAGAAACATCCAAAAACCTTCAGTGGTCCCTGGACAATACTGTGAGAACTCGGATAACTGACTTGTGCACTGTCTGCTGTCATCATCAGTGGAAATGCTTGAAAGCATGCAGAGGCCTGCATCTTGCCTCTGAGACAATGATTTAAGGGTCTACAGAAAATTCTGCCCATAAGTAGTTCCGAAAGTCCCAAGTGTTCTGTTGTTGGTGGTAGACTTACTGGGTACTGTGGCACTATACTCCCCCCAGGGGTCCTTTCTAGGATTTTGTCTCAAGCGAAGAATTGGACAAGAAATGAGGGGGTGAGGTTTCACAGGTATTAAAGGTAAGATTAAAGGTAGGAAAAGAAGAAAAAAGAAGTATTACCTGCATATTGCAGGGCGGCCCTGTGAAAAGCTTCACAGCAGCCACAAGGTTAATGGCTGCAGTCTTTTCATGCCCCCATTCAGATGTCAGATTTGGGATGTCTTAAGAAGGGCTCTGAAGCTGTTCTATGTGTGTGCCCTGGCTGTGAATGACAAGTGTCTGTGATCGACAGGCCATGGCCCATTGTCCAGCCGGTTTGCCATACCCTAATCTCCTTTTGTTTCTGTTTTGTTTTGCTTTCTTTTGTTTCTGATAAACTATGTAATGAGTCATTTCTTCATCTTAAGATTTTGTATCTTTATAAATTTCAATCAGCCTCTATTTCCTTCTTGAAACCTCATTTGATGAGATTGTAGATATCTAAAATAATGAATTAGTTCTTAAAAATTCACAGGTAAAATTTATTCCAATAACTTCATTCTTCTCAGTAATTATTTTAAAAAATCTGTAATTTAGACTTTTTTCAAGGGACACGGATATATAATTTGCCAGTCAAATGAAGCTGAAGTTTTTCAGCATGCCCAGAAAAAAATGTCAGTCCAAATTATCATTCTTACTTGTGATTTAAATTATAAGGTTACCTCCATGACAGAAAATGTGATGTATAGCTGATAAAGAAAATCAATCCTGTGCTAGCATTATTACTCACAGCAGGGGGAGAGAGGAAATAATATTAAATCCATGAGTCTTTGCTGTCCATCAGAGCATATATTTTCATAGCTATATTCCAGCACAGGAGACAGGATGTCATTGGAATAGTCAGATGTAAACAAAGTACATCACAGGCATGATTTTCAATTTTCTAAATATACAATGATTAATTAAACTGCAATATTTAAAAATATATGCATACAAATTAAGCCTCAGCACTCTTGATTTCTGAATCTGAATTTATTATTTTCAAAACACTACATTTCTGATCATTATTTTCTAATTTGTATTCATATCCTTTCCCTTTTCAAAGCAATTTCGTTGCCTCAGAACTTTTGTCTTTCTCAAGGGCTTTAGATCAGAAAGTCTCAACTGGAGATGACTGTTCTACTCCAGGAGATACTCGTTATAGGCGGGAGACATGCTTTTAACTGCTACCACTGAGAAAGGGGGTTACTACGCCATCTGTCAAGTAGAGGGTCGGGATGCTGCGAAAAATCCTACAATGCACAGGACAGCACCAAGTAATTTTGTAATTATTGGACTCAAATGTCAATAATGCCAAGGTTAAGAAACGCATTAGATCATACAGTAACAATTGTCTCCTTAGATGTTCATTAAGACATTTAAAGCCACTAAGTAGCTTGTTTCAGTAATATATCCGTGTACAATACAGTTCAATTCACTTGTAAGTAAATGGGAGGGAGAAAATGATGATTAGCAATTTTTCATAGACTAAGAAAAGAGCTGTGAGCCTACACATCTATGATTGTCTCCACAAACATTGTCCTGAGAGATGATTTAAACCTTTGAGTTCTGCTTAACAGCACACTTCCTTCTTATAGTGCAACTGGATACATTTATGTTATGTACTACTTTTATGATAGTGTTTTGATTCTAAATCATCCATAATAGAGTGCTGGAGGTATTTAATTTGTAGACTTGCAAGATGACCTTGCCTGTTGAAATCCCCTATATAGAAAGAGTAAATAGTACCACATGTATGATGAGTGGGCAGTCACTACTAGAAAGATGCCTTTAAGAGAATGTTTTCCACTGAAATTCTGTTCTAAAACTCTGATTGCACTATTTCATCAAGTTTGTAAAGGTCCAAACATCCAGAATTGCTGTCTAACTAGGCAAGTACTCCTGACAGAGGAAGACCAACTCTATTATTCTCTTAGGGCTGCTGAGATAGTCATAGCCAAAGTCCTGCGGCAATGGAGACGTAGAGCATCATGATATAAGGGCAAGAGGGCTCCAGTGCACCGTGATAAGACACACAGGAAGAGAGACTCAGTGATTCCTTGTTCTAGATCCCTTAATCCTAATTTAACTTTTTTTTTTCTATTTCAAAGCTAATTTTGCTTTTAAGATAATAACCACTTCTTTTCAAAGGATTAGAAATAATATGCAGAAACTGGGCTTGGTGGTACATGCAGTTGCTTAGGGGGCTCCCTATCTCAAAATTATATTTTAAAAAGGGTTGGGGATGTAGCTCAGTGATTATCTAGCATGCTCAAGGCCCTGGGTTCAATCTTCACTGTCTATGGAGGACAGAAGTATTATGAAGAGTTTATAGAGTATAGCTATTTGTCATTGGGGGAAAATCATAAAAACTCATTTAAATGAATCTTCTTAAATTGCTGCAAGAATGTGATAGGTCATTATCAGCTGTCTTATACTATATGTGGGGGCCAGTGATTAGCTGACTGGAAGAGTCAAAGTAAGGAATTATTAATACTTGACAGTTAGCAAAATCTTCCCAAAGAATTCGTAGAAGTAAGGAAACATTCAAGTTTGTTATGTATTTTAAGTATTTTATTTTTTGTTCAAAGAGCCAGATGCATTTTCTCATGTATCTTTCTTCTTTAATATGATTGAAGTTTTTAGCTTCATTTTTTGCATAAATCATACTCACATGTTTTTCATGTACTATTACATGAAAAGGTAGGAACGAATGCTTTAAGACAGACAAGAAGAAATTTATGTATGATAGTTTTCTAGATTTCCCTCTGTGATTTTTATTTTTCTATTTTTTTTTTT